>JAVIWB010004652.1:0-62294 GCA_031893035.1 Dermolepida albohirtum | reverse complement strand
CACATTAATAAGTTGATTTAGCTTTATTGGATTGTTTCGCTTTAATTTGTAATATACACCGTTGGTCAAAATTTTGTTACAACACATTAATAAGTAGATTTAGCTTTAATGGACTGTTCATTTTTAATTTGCAATATACTCCGTTGGCCAAAATATTGTTACAACACATTAATAAGTTGATTTAGATGTATTGGATTGTTCCATTTCAGTTTGTAATATACACCGTTGGCCCAAATGTTTGGTACCAACGCAGTTAGTAAGGTGATTTTAATTTATTTAATTGTCAATAAACCATTCCTTCATTTTAATGCGCAAGTTTTGTTGTCTTTCTTTTGTCTTCCTCCTTCTCTCCTTCGTAAAGAAATTAACAAGTAGCAATCGGCGAATTCCGCTACCCACCTCCCGATGTGAGAAACTGAGCTAGGTCTCCTAGAAGCAACCCAGGGCTGATAAAAAAAACCGCAATCCGGGCTAAAGGGAAGAGTCACTCCGATTCCAAAGGGGTGAAACGCCATAACAGTGTCTCTGTCTATCCATCCCTTTTATTCAAACTGTTTAATCGTTTATCTATTTCTATTACTTCTTGCTTGAAAATGTTCTACGCTCACTACTGTTTTTATTCCATCAGTGTTAATTTGATGGCCTGTGTGTGGCGCATATTCAAACGGCGATAAGGATAAGTCTCTAACTTGCTATTATGTTCTATGTTCTTCCTTGGGAGCGGTTATTCTACGATTCGATTGTCTTATGTATGTGCGATCACAAGAGTTGAAATCGTTATTGCTTTCCTTCCTCATCTAGAAAATAGCTCTTTTCAGGACTCAAAGACATCTACACGGCGCAATTCTTGAAAGTAGCAATCTACTCATCAACATATATATATATATATATATATATAAATATATGGCGAATATTGTCGCAGAGAACTGCTGGTTTTCGGGTTTCTTCCGTATTGTAGAAATTCCTTGATTCTGGTACGAATCGTTGACTTCTCAACGTTTCAATGCTCTCGCCTACAATTTCTTCTGGAACGCGTACTATTTGTTGCGCTGATATGCGACGAATGTAGCGGTCTTGTTGTTTGTTCGCAACCGAAGAGTTTCGTGTTGGGTCCATATGTTCTTGGTTGGACCTGTCATTATGATTTACTTCGTTTATTAGGGACAGCAGTTCTCTCTGATACCTAACATGATTTATACTAAATTAGTCCCAACCTAAAGATCTCCCGTGCCATAAAAGATAGAAACTAACACGAGTTATATTCGATTAGTTCACAAATTTTATGATTCTCCGGCGATTGCAGTTGTTTTTAACTAGTGAAATCAACACGAGTTATACTCGATTGGTTTTGTAATTATTATAATGACTTATACGTGAGCATGGTGGGTGAATTGCTAGACTGACTCTGTTCTTTAGTGCATAGGGTTTCCAGACGTTCAATGTCAGCGTTTTCTGATAAGTGTTGTGGAGTGTTGTGGAGTAATATATTAGTGTGTTAGTGGAGGGGTACTGTTGGTGCTTGTGTTCTCACGCGAATCATTCGCTGTCGAAGAGCCTCGAAAAACTAAACCACCGTAAACGCCAACGCCGGCTCTCCGCAGAAGTAGCAGAACCTTTTACTACCTAATTGATTTGAGCCTCTCCAAAGTAATAAACATTATTCAGACGCACAGCAATGCTCCCTCTCGCTAACCAGGCTTTAATTATGTTAGAGCTATCAAATATATGCAGGTAATAGTTGAATAATGAACAATTTGCTAACAAGCTCTTAATTAAATTAGAGCAATCAAATTTATGAAGGTAATATTTAAATATTTAGCAATTTATTAACAAGTAAATTAGTGTTATCAACTAAATTAGAGTTATAAAATTTGTAAGTATTATTTAAATAATTAAATTAATTAACTAGCCCTTAATTAAATTAAATTATGCTTTAAATTAAGTGTGCAAATTTAATAATAAACGACTGGCTAGCGAGTCAATAATTTCTTAAGTGTTTGTATAATTACCTCTTGTTCAACTAGTTAAACATAAAAGTAACGATCTAGGCTCTAACAGCTCTCAAACTAACACCTAATTAGATTGAACGGTTGCTTATAAAATAAATAATTATCTCCACAATCTTATGGACCAGATACAAACGACAAACTATTTAAATGACATAATTACGAAAAGTCCTGGATCCTTGGCTAAATTACAATCCCCTAGTTACTTTGACCGAAGAACAGGTGCCAGACGGCTTTACGTAAAACTTAGGACAGTAAAGTGACTGCATTAAAGCAGATTAAGCTCTGTTTTTTTCACAGATTGTCATAATGTCAAAAATCTAGTCCATTAAGTAATTAACATATAACCAAAGGTAGGACATGAACCCTAAAGTCAACGCAGAAAAAACGCAAATAAGAAAATTAGGCTACTATGTAATACAAAGCTTTAGAAATCACGTACCTCACGGTTGGATTCGAAAATTAATTAATAAAATAAATCATTCTTGCAGTAAGACGCCAGTGCAAAATCGAGATGGAAACTTGTTCACCTATTCGCGGTTTATCAACATAGTCCAACTATAAGTAGATAAATTAATCGATCTACAAAGTATTTTGCAACACAATCGTTGTTAAGTATTAGGTGCGCATCTAAGTTCTCGCTGTTTTTCAAGAGATGGCTCCAGTAGTAAGTGCTGGTCGATTGTGACATAACCAAAACGTCATGAACCAAGCTTAGACATATGGTAAACAAACCGCTTTGACACATTAGTGATTTTGTTTTTGCGTCATATACTTTTGGTTGTGTGAAAATGTCTGATTTTGTGCCAAATAATCGTCATTTTCGGGAAGTGTTGCTTTTCTTCTTTCATTTGAAGAAAACGGCACCTAAAGCGCATCGAGAACTCCAACAAGTTTACGGAGATGCTGCTCTAATTGAAACAACGTGCCGTGATTGGTTCCGTCACTTCAAAAACGGTGATTTCGCTGTTGACGATCGTTCGCGTGAAGGAAGACCAAAAACCTTCGAAGACGTTGAATTGGAGGCATTGCTCGATGAGAATCCGTGCCAAACGCGAAAAGAGCTTGCTTTAGCATTAGGAGTTATCCGCCAAGCCATTTCCCAGCGATTGCATGCGTTGGGAATGATTCAAAAACAAGGAACTTCCTTATGATTTGAAGCCAAGAGACGTTGAGCGTCGTTTTTTCGCCTGTGAACAACTGCTCCAGCGGCAAAAAAGGAGGGGTTTTCTTCATCGCATCGTTACGGGTGATGAAAAATGGATTCATTACAGCAACCCAAAGAGAACAAAATCATGGGGACTGCCCGGTCATGCTTCTACGTCGATGGTTCGGCCGAATATTCACGCTGCGAAGGTTTTGCTGTGTATTTGGTGGTACCAGGGCGGTGTTATTAATTATGAGCTGTTGAAGCCGAACCAAACCAGCGCTGGAGAACAGTATCGAACTCAATTGATGCGATTGAGTCGAGCACTGCGCGAAAAGCGGCCACAATACGAGCAGAGGCACGAAAAAGTGATTCTACATCATGACAACGCTCGGCCTCACGTTGCCAAACCCGTTAAAACCTGCTTAGAAACGCTCGAACGGGAGGTCCTTCCCCACCTGCCATATTCCGCAGATATTGCGCCGTCCAATTATTACTTGTTCTGTTCGATGGCACATTGTCTGGCTAATCAGCAGTTCCGCTCATATGAAGACATCTCGAAATGGCTTGATTCGTGGATAGCCTCAAAAGACGAATACTTTTACCGTGACGGTATTCGAGTTCTGCCAGAAAGATGGGAAAAAGTTGTCGCTAGCGATGGGCAATATTTTGAATGATTCGTTTGTAAACATTTTTTCACAATAAAGTTGCATTTTCATCAAAAACACAGCGAGTTGCGCACCTAATAATATCTTTACTTAAATAATTTTGCACAATATGCATTCAAACTGAACATTTTACTGTATGACAGATGACGAACTTCAACAGTATGGAGCTAGTACTCAATAGAGGATCGGTACCATTGCTTTTCTATGAGCATAATATCACAAGAGGAAAAAAACGAGAAAAAAGCAAGGTATCGGCTCGTTATTACGGCAATTAATCACAAAATACTGGGAATAACTTCAAATAAATATAAAATAATAATACAAATATAACAATTAAAATAAAAATAAAACATCGAAGAGATCTACATTTTTTCATTAGGCTGACAAATACAAGAGGGCGATAGGAGTAACGAAAAATAATAAAACGAAAATTGTTCCAATAATTATTCCTGAAATATTGCAATTCTTGAATGTACAGCGGTGTCCATAAAATACGAACACAACATAAATTGTGTACCTAACATAATTTCCAGAAGATCACACTCTCAAGGCTATCACATGCAGTATATCCTCAGCCGAACCGACTGAAGAAATTCTCAAGTCCTAGTGTAAGGTCTTAAAAGTACATCTCATGAAAAATTGTTGTTGATTGACAGTGATGCAGTCCTCCCACTTCCAAAGGTTCGACCACAGCCAGCGATTGTGCCGCATGAGTTTTCGTTTCGTGTTAAATGCACCTGTTATAACTACACTGGCGGTCACGTTGCCAATTATCGTGGATGCTTCCGTCATCCAGTCAAAAACGTTAATTCTTATTCCCGCACGCCAAGAGCAACTTAAACAACCAGAATATCTCAAATGAATATCCCTACTGTCCACAACGAATCAAAAACTACAAATCCCACTCAAACACGAATCTGAATTCCCACTGTACTATCTACCTCATGAATCAAGAATCCTAAAATTCTGTTGTTTCCCCTCCTACGACAAACTCTTGCCCACTCATCCTCAGCATGAGCAACCTTACACTCAGTGCTTTTGTTCAAAAATATAGCTGGACTATTTATCATTAGTTTTAAAAATCGACTCTAGCTTTTCAAATATTAAAACAAATGAAGAGGCAATTCTTGTAATCCGTAGATTCACCCTTGAAATTTATCAATTATTTAACGTTGCTAATGAATAGACGCCAAATAAACCGGCATTCCTGAAGATTGTAGGTTGGAATGTAGCTCCTGACTTCGGAAAATTATAAGTAACAGAATTCGTACATTACAACTTGGACTTCATGCTGGTCAATAAAGCCCACCATCGAGCTATAGACTCCTCTAACAATCCTTGTTACACTTGATATAGAAATGACTGCCATTTTTATAAATCCTTTCCTGGCACATCATGAGTACTCCTTCCCTATCCTAATGGTAATCGAATCCACCAGTAGCAAGGAGTAAACCAGTCATAGTAATTTCAAAATTTTCTCTGTCTACGAAAGTCCTCAAGCGACTTTCCTCCCTCATTAATTAAATACTTTTCTGGAAGAAAACATTCCTATTACTATTGCTTCTAGGTTCACAGCGTGTAATTTCGAAGCACGCAATCGCGCTGGTCTTCATACATGGAAATAAACTACATAGTCGATGACGACCCCATTCAACCGACACATATTCACGGTGCTCCCAGAAGTGGATTAAAACTGTAATCCAGTACTTATCTGAGACAGGACCTCGCACCCACCGACCAATACAGGACATATCCTGACCAGTTTTCTCAAAGCACCTCTAGATCAATCTCGGAAATATCCCCTTCATAAACGATTCCCAAGAACTGGAAGTAGAAATAGAGCACTTTACAGCAACCATTCACCACTCCAGAGAATTCACGGCCAACAGACCCCCCCCCCAAAGAAATTTCAACACCCCAAAGGACCTAATGGATCGAAACCTTTTCAGACAATCAACGTGATTTGAACAAACTGTCGAAGTCAGATACACTCTGTTCAACCACAGGAACTCAGTTTGCAAAGAGAGGACGGAAGCCTTTGATGAAAATCAAAATATGTGACAGGTCAAACGAGGTCTAGGAAGAAAACACCAACTTTCAACATTACCGATCCATAGTCTAAACGGAGTCGCATATTCTCGTGAAGAAAAGCAGAGGCACGCCTCGAGCTCACATTCAGGCCAGCCTACGACAATAATAATCTTCATCACGTAGAAAATGTAGATCGTGAGGTCAACAGGCAACTCGAGATGTTAGCTCTCGAAACCATTTCCCCAGTCGCGTCGTTCGAACTCAAAAAACATTATCAAGTACCTACAAACCAGGAAACCCCTAGTACATGACAATATTAGCAATACTTACTCAAAAGCGCTCCTTTGAAAGGAACAAATAATGCTGTCCTATCCTAAATGCCACCCTTCGCCTCAGGCATTTTCTAACAGCCTAGAAAGAAGGCTGTGCGATTAGGAAAACAGAAAATCTTACGTTCCCACGAAATTATAGGTCTTAGCTTGCTTCCCATGATGGGGAAAGTCCTTGAGCAAATCCTTCAATCTAGACCCAAAGATGAAATCGAAGACAACAACCTAATCCCAAATGAACAAGTTGAGTGTAGAAGAGGCCACTCGACAACTAATCAAATCCATCGACTGGTTCATCACATTACATTAGGCTTTCATCCTGGTGAAGCGACTGGAAAAGTCCTTTTCGATGTTACCAAGTCTTTCGACAGGGTCTGGCACAATCCTGTATTATTCAAACTTATCGAGGTTAACATACCCAAACCCTTAATCCACATTATGAAATCCTTTATGAATAATCGATCCTTCACAGCAATTCTAAATGACATCGACTCGCCTCAGTCTCTGGAATAACTCAGGGTGCTTTTTTCTCTCTACTCCTGTTTAACCTATATATTCACTATATCCCAATATTCTCCAATATACGCCTTGCCCTATATGTCGATGGCACATTTATATTCTCTGGATCGCGATTTCCTCAGATGATTCAACAATGTCTGCAGCACGCCACCGATACATACGCTATAATCACCCAATTAGATTCTCTCATACAAGGTTATAATCTAAATCTAAACATGAAGATTCTCATCTTCAAAACAGAAATCAGACCTACGCTGCGAAAACATCTATAAAACGCTTCCAATCTCTGCAAAACAGAGTTCTGCGCATAATCGCCCAACTTTCTTGGTTCCTACTAGATGACCCACCTTAAAAAACAACCATCCAATCCCCTCTATCATGTCAAACTCCTACTTTCCAAAATTCCATCATTAACTGAAGTCACACCAAATCCTTCAAAAATATAATAATTACTTCCAAACCCCAAAATGTCAGATCCGTAGCATACTGCTCTCAAAACCGATCTCTTGATATTAAATTCGTCTTCACATTTAAAGTGCCTCCGTACTCACGGCTAGTGACTATATCAAAAAAGTAGCAGGATATTTAAATACATACAACTTAAACATATTCATTGATGGAACTATACAATAGACACGCATATATATATATATACGCATTAATGGTGAGGGGTTCGGTGCAAATTGTAGAACTCTTTGCTCAGAATTTCTCATCAACAGTTGCTGTCGGATTATCAATACTTTTCTGAGCAGTTTCAACTTCATGTACATTACCTACTGATCTAAACCATTCCATGTTTTTCACTCTTTTAACTGTATAAGAAATACTGAGAATAATAAATAATATGCCAAATAATAAATTGACGGGATTTGATGGCATACTTGTGAGCATTTTGAAAACTAGTGCCGCAATCATTGCGGAAAATATAACAAATCTTATAAATTGGTCAGTTCCCGAATTCTGTTCTTATGTTATTCCTACTTTTAAAAAAGATGATTTTGAAATCATTGATAATTATAGGACAATTGCCATTTTAACATCTATGTCAAAAGTTTTTGAGGCGATTGCTCTACGCATCACAAACTATTCTAACAAATTTAAAATATTTTCTAGCAGTCAAAATGATTATAGACAATTTTTTTCTACAGAAACAGCACCCATTTTGTGTAGTATATGAATGATTTACTTAACCAAAAATTGAAAGTACACTTTCGACGCGTTGCGAAATACGGGTGTGAGACAGAGTATTAGGACCTCCACTGTTTATACTTTTTAGCAATGATCTTTCGAATTACATCTTTTTTAGAAAGGTATTTTTTATATGCTGACGATATTTCAATTGTTGTTTCTCCGAGAGTACTGGTATATTGCGCAATAATTTGTAAAAAGTTCTCCGTGATTTTCATAGTTGGTGTTACAAAAACAAATTAATCATTAACACTAAAAAAACCAAATTAATTCTATTTAACCATAAATGAAATAATAGAAATTATGAGAATCTTACTATATACTTAAGGAACTATACATGAATGAATGAATATGAATTATAATCTGGCGTCAATGGACACTTGGTTCATAGTAATGCATTACTTACATTTTCATGTATTTATATATTTAAGTTCCTGCACTATGTATTTCTCAATAAAAATTGATTTAAAATTGAAAGCAGGAAACTCATTTAGAAATAAGTCGATTGATAATCACGGCTAATTGCTATGAACAGTTAAAGACCGCGACCCGTTGCAAATTATAATGTTCCAAATCCTCAATTTCCGTTAATGTATAACAAATTCAATAGCCCACAATATCAATTAAACTTAAAAAACATTAATAATCAATTTTCCCAATAATAAGAATTTAAACCCAAACCTATGGAGGTCGATTCTTCTCAGACATTTGTGCAACACAATGCTAATCATAATCAAAACCAAAACCAAAACCACTAATGGGATTTCAAAAAGGTAGGTAATTTAGATACGGATAGAACCATTTGTTTTTGGTTATACCAGGAATAACAGCGAGGGTACGTAGAAGCATTTAATTTAGAATATTTCAATGATAAATTAAATGTCGATAAATTTGAAATTAACTAAATATTTTTGAAAAAGTTATCACGAAGATATTATCATGTTCATAAATAAATGTGAAAAATATCTATTAAATAAATAGATTAGGCATCCAGTGCAACCTATACAACCGTTGACAGAAACTATGAAAAAAAAACAAAAATTTTTAAAGCACTTTAGATTCTTTAGATAGCCTGTAGAAATTGCCACATAACTGCAATTATGGTTTAACTGACAATTTCCAAATGGATAATGGAAATAAGTTCAAATAGCAAACTCTACAAGATTTATTAAACCTACATAATTCTAAAATTTATTTCACAACTAATTGTAATTCCAATTCACAAGGTGAAGTAGAAAGATTTCACTCAACTATTACACATTAGATTATCAAATGATATAAAGAATTCGAATTTTAAGTATCCTGCAATTCATTATAATAATAGTATTAATTCCATCACTAAAATGAAAATCTTTTGAGTTATTCTATGGTAGATTCAATGAAATAACCTTTAATGATAATTCAATTATAACTTGTGAAAAATTAGTAGAATGAAAGGCTAATAAATAAATTTTATTAATAAAGTAAGTGATATTCAAAAGGAATATAAAAATACCAAAGCGAATATTACTAGATGTAATAAATTAATTAAGGTAGGTCAGTTAGTTTATATAAAACGTCCAGGAAAGTTTAGTAAAACAATTACATTATACGTTTATCTTTATGAAATAATGGAAACTTTACCGCGTAATAAAATCGAATTAAAAAGCTCTATAGGTGAATTATTTGATAATACAAGTTCAATAAAATTGATTGTTACAGAAACAGAATTATAAGCTTCGCGAAATCATTAACGAAATTAACTTACCAACTTCTATTCTTTCCCTAATTCCATACACCTCGAAGCTATGTTCGATTCAGAAACGATAATGTCAAATCATATCTGAGTATTTAATTGCAACAACAGAAATTGCACTGCAAAAACTATTTCTAAAAATAACATAATTGTGCAAAATAAACTGTTCGAATTCATGAAACTTAAATTTACCAAACTAGTACAACAGAAATTACGATTTTCTTTACGTAACTAAAATAGAGTAGAATGAAATAAGAAAACGAACTGTTGCGAACTTACATGTTGAAACGGAATGATTTTTGTGAATTTCTTATTAAACGGGAAATTGTTAAAAAATTGTATTGTCTTCAAATATTAACTTCTTAGAATATGAAAATGGTAAATTGTTTGAAATGAATTTTACAATTCATTTACACTTATAATTAGATAAAACACAAAATTTACTTATAATGTTAAGTTTTAGACACGACGCTGTTTCCATCTCGAACGTCATATTGTATTATATTTTCTATCTTTCTGATAGTGATTTTTTATATTGTATTGTAGGGAGGCGATCAGAAATAACATTAATAAAAGAGAAAATACAAAAATTACTAATCATAATTGGATTGTAATTTTATTCTTTGCCGAGAGGTGTTATATTGAAAGTAAGAATATTCGCATACCTTAGTATGCATATGCTTTAGTCTCACATCATAAATTTTGACGATCTTTTTATCGCTTTCTAAGAAGTTGGCTATGACGTCGTAAATTGTAATAATTGTAATAATTTAGTCTGCTGTGTCTAATATTATAATCATCATCATCAAAAAATACTTAAGATAAACTACTAAATCATCTTATTACATGGTATTTTATTACTAAATTAGCAAACTACACATAATCTAGTCTAGTTTCTTTGATTTCAGTTTAAAGAAGTCCATATGTCTAGTTACTAGAACCCATTTCAAATATCGTACAGCATGTTTTCATCATTGTAATTTTCCTTTTTCTTTTGGAGAGGGTCCGTTTATTTTATGCACGGGTGTCATGAGTGTGGTGGGTTTTTATTGATTTTATAACCGGTGACAAGCACACAATTTAAAATTATAACTAGACTGTAAATAATTACTTTTAATGTGTTGACTTTTATTCTCCTTTAAATGTCCGAAAAGAAATTAAGATAAATTCTTGGAGTTCGACTTTTACTACAATTATTTAATAAAATAAGTGTTTTTTAATCGTTTTAATAATTTGATTCAGTCATATTAACATTTTATTTATTTTTTTAATAAACAACGAATATCACTTTAGGAGCCTACGTGAGTATTTTGCTGTTTTAATACTTGTTAATTGTAAATTACTTATAATTATTATTAAGTGTATGTGTATTTTATTTCTTTACAATACTAAAGGGTGTTTCAAATTTCGCGGTTTTTTAAAGAATAAATAAAACACATAATTTGCATTCACTTTCAAAAACTTTTTATTGGTAATCGAAGTATCAGTTATGACATTTATATATGAAAAATAATATCTGCCAAATGGCCTCTCTTGCAGCTTCACAGACATCCACTCTTTTGTTAAAATTTTCAATGACATTTTTACATAATTGAGGCTCTATCTCACCAATGACACGAATAATTTCATCTTTCAAAGCAGGAATTGATTGTGGATTGCTTTTATAAACCTGACTTTTCACATAACCCCAAAGAAAATAGTCTAACGGTGTCAAATTACATGATCTTGGTGGCCAATTAACATCACAGCTTCTTGAGATTACACGTCCAGGAAATTTTTCTCTCAATAAATCAATTGATTCGTGTGCAAAGTGAGGTGTAGCGCCATCCTGTTGAAACCACATATTCTCTAGATCAATATTCATTAATTCATGCCATGAAAATTCGGTTATCATCCGACGATATCGATCACCATTGACAGTTATAGTTTCACCAGCAGCATTTTCAAAGATGTAAGGTCCAATTACACCACCTGACCATAATACACACCAAACAGTAACTCGTTTAGGATGCATAGGTTTCTTATGAATAATTCGTGGATTTTCCTCACCTCAGATACGGCAATTTTGTTTATTAACATAGTCACCAAGTTCAAAATGTGCCTCATCAGAAAATATTATTTTTTGAGAAAAATCAGCTGGTTGTTCATTGATGAAATTGACAAATGAACGACGTTTTAAATGATCTAATGGCTTCAGTTCCTGTGCTATTTGAACCTTATATGCCTTCAGAGCTAAATCCTTGTGTAAAATACGCCACGTTGTTAATCCACTAAGTCCAAGTTGTTGTGAACGTCTTCTAATGGACATTTCAGGATCTTCAGCAACACTTTCACGAACCAAACCAATATTTTCTCGTGAACGACCACTACGACTGTATTTTTCACTTTTTTGAACTACCACGGAACCGAAAAAAAACTCTTGAAATTTTTTAATAATTCGACCAATGGTGCTTTCAGACGGACGATTATGTAAACCATAAAATTCACGTAATTTTCGAAAAACTCTTTTCACAGAACGCTGATTTTCATAAAATAATTCAACAATTTGAACGCGTTGTTGTACTGTTTACGAAGCCATTTTTATAAATGTCATACATCACACCTTTTAAATGCCCACATACCCAGACAAATTCATTGCGCCATCTATATTTTATTTATTCTTAAAAAAACCGCGCAATTTGAAACATCCTTTATATCAAAAATATGCCATTTATACACAGAATGGAATAATCTGAATTTTTAATTTTTTTCAGGGTTTTTAACGAAAATAAATAAAATTTTATGAGTATGGAAGAAGGCAATAAGGAAAGAAATTGGCGAAACGTAGATAGATATTTATAAATAATATACCCAGTTCTTGATATGCTATAAAATTTGATTAGTTACTTATAATTATATTCTTATACTTGTACTCTCATCAAAAATTAAAATTAAAATTACATTTGTTACATCTCAATAGTATTTCTTCCATAAATAACTTGAATCTACCTGATCATTCATATTCACCTTTTAAATGTTAAGAAAGTTATATAAATATTAAAACCTCTAAAATACATTAAAAAATGGAAAACGTATTTAAATATTGGTCTAGTGTAATCTAAAAAAAGGGTTATGCATATAAAAAACTTATTAAAATTATAACAACATATGATATGACGTAATAAATTGTATGTGACGTAAATCAACTGCTAAATAAATTCCGCTATGTTAAAAAGGAATCATTCTATTATTAATAACACCCTATCAACTACATATGTTTCACCGATATCACGGATCGTCAGGTTGATTTGTGTTATTAATGAACGATTCCTTCAGAGTGTATTATATCTTTCGATACAGAAAATAATGAATAATATCATATCTCCCTCTCTCGACCAATACATAAATGTATTGACCGACAAAGCAAGAACGCTTCTATCTTACAGATCGGAGACTATGTTTCCAGTGTATAATAGACAGAAACTTACATCTAGGCTTTATGCCAATTAAAGAATGTTAAAAAGGAATCATTCTATTATTAATAACACCCTATCAACTACATATGTTTCACCGGTAGATTAAATCAACCTGACGATCCGTGATATCGGTGAAACATATGTAGTTGATAGGGTGTTATTAATAATAGAATGATTCCTTTTTAACATTCTTTAATTGGCATAAAGCCTAGATGTAAGTTTCTGTCTATTATACACTGGAAACATAGTCTCCGATCTGTAAGATAGAAGCGTTCTTGCTTTGTCGGTCAATACATTTATGTATTGGTCGAGAGAGGGAGATATGATATTATTCAAATTCCGCTATACTAAAAATTTGTAAAAATCATCTATATCTGGTAAATAGTACATACCTAAATACATAAAACAAACAATACCTCTCTCTGTTGTTCAAACATACGAATATACGAACGAAAGAATGAGGGCGTATATATCTTGCTAAAATCGGTAACAAGGTTACCAGGGCATATGTAGACGAACATTTTAAAATCTCAGTTGATTGCCAATATATGAATGTTATAAGTAAATTAAATTAAGTTAAAAGTAAAATTATTGTTTTTTGATTATTTTTTTTTGTATCGAAAAGGTACGATAAGCAGATTACAAAGAATCATTTGCTGATAACACAAGTTTACCTGATGGTAGGTGAATTCCTTAAAACGCGTAGTAGACAGTGTGTTATTAACATTTGAATGATTCTTTTGACATTCAGTACATACCTATACTTTGAGAAGTGATAGATATGTATTACAAAAATTGTAATAAAACTCCAAAATATTTAGTAAAAAATATTTATTTTAGTTTCACTCATACATAACAAAAATGTTTTAAAACAATAAATTGGAATGTATCTTTTTGCTAGTTTCCCCCAACTTAATTCACAGAAAATCACTTACATTTGTTTTAAGTGACAAGAAATATCAGAAATACAGTTTCTCTTTGACTTAGACAATATAAAGGTACATATTTTAAAACAATATTGCACATTTTGGCCAGATTACTCATTTTGTGCAAAATGAAGGACAACGTAAATTTTGTATAGTTTCACAAGAAATTTCGATATAATACTATTTAATACTTAAGTAAATTAATGATGAGTAAAGAAAGAGAAAGCTATTCAATTCTGCGATACAGAACTTCATCTAAATATATATGCTTTAGTAAATTAAATATTTACAGCAATTTGAGTATAATACATAAATATATACATTGCTCAATGTTATAGAAATTTACTAATATCTAAACAAAAAAAAATCTAGTGGTCTCAATTTATTAACAACAAGTTGTGAAAAATATAATAAAGTTATGTTAAATAATTTTGTACTCCATAACTGACAAATAGAAGCCATCACATCACAACTTTCAAAAAGAAAATAAAATGTAATATTTAATTCTTTCGAGGCTTTTAAAACATCTGACGACCCCCTTGATAGTATAATCTTCATTTTGTTATTTTGTCTGGTCAGTTAAGATTTACATTCATCGATGCATATTATTTTAGATATAGTTGACACTTTTTTCTTTACCGATAGTCATTCAGAATATTTAATAGGATAGATCTAGTTTGCATTTCGAGCGAATAAAAAATTAATGAGACGTATACAAGCTAGACGAATTACCTGGATATGGTAATGAGTTTGGCAAGAAACAAGAGCCCTTGTCAGGGCTACTTTGAAGATGGGAGTAGAGTAACTGTCGAAATGTCGGAATACTTAAATTCCACAAGCGATAGAAACAGTCCAAACAACAACTCCAACCATAATTAGTTTTAGCAAAGATTGCATAACTTTCAATATATTGACAGTTTTTTTATTGAATATAGCATATATATATATATTGTATATATAATCCAAATCAATGAACGGTCGACCAAAACACTTTTAGCTAATTTTCTATATATATATAATAATACATATTCTATGTACACCGTGAGTTTCTTATATCGTTGAAGATAGTGTGGATATTTGCCATATTCAGTAAAAACATTGTCAATGTATTGGTTATGCAAGGAATCTTTGCTTATCTATCCATCTATATGTTATATATATCATATAAATATATATATATATATATATATATATATATATATATAGAGAGAGAGAGAGAGAGAGAGATGAACAGATTGATAGACATATTTCACAAATACAAATATTAAAAATTGCTGTAGATATTTTAGTTTGCTATTAAAATATTTGGTAACTTCTTACCACTGGCTTTTTGTCCCATAATTTACGACATACTGAATAATAATAACTAGATTAAATTATTTTATTATGTACAATTTTCATATATATCTTATGGCACATGTATTTTTAATCCACGGGTACTTGAAGTATGCAATATGTACAATTGTGATAAAAATATTTTATAGTTAGGTAGTCAAATTATATGCATATGCATCAAAAAAATTATATACATAGCTTTAGAAAAGTATAGAAACATTTAATATTTTAGTATATATGTACATACACATTCATATACATAAATGGTAGCGTTTTTTTTTCGACAAGGACTGTTGGCAATGTAAAAGTCGAAACTATTGAAAACGAAAGAATAAAATATTTTTAAAACTTAATAATTGGGGTAGTTATTTATTATTCTTTTTTTTCTTGAGTTTGTATTGCGTTTCTGGAAGAAACCAAATAATATAAATACTCCAATGCATCTAGTTTGACTAAGGGCTCAGATGAGCCCTTCTTTACGTTAACTTATAAGTAAGATAAATGATCGTTCATTGCCAGATTTACTCCGCCTCATAATACAATACTATCCACTGTGATGTGAAAGTCTGCCCAAGAGAGAAGAGTAATGAGCATATACATATGTATATATATATATATATATATATATATATATATATATATGCTCCAATATTAAATAACGAAACGTCTTATTGAATTAAGCTACTAAAATAGCTTAATTCAATAAGACGTTTCGTTATTTAACGATACTTCGCAACGATACTTGCGATATAATAAATAGGTGTCGCTCGGTCGCTGAGTTACAAATTTATATTTTTAAGAGAGGGGTTTCTCTGATTAAATTTGTCTAAATAATAACGAATACACGTGCAAGAATAATATTTTTAGTAACAATAACCTAACTGTAAAATGTATTTTTTACACTTCTAAAGGATTATATGAATATTCTCTAGTTCTACACTCTTCCATAGATCATGTAGAACTAATTTATTCAATGCAGCCTGTAATACACATTTATTTCACCGACACCTATCACATTCCCTTTTACCAAGATTTTCTTACTTTGATGAATTATATTATATATTTACGTTTTCAGTAATGCGTTAATTAGCGCTAGACTCACTTTAAAAAAACCATAAAGGAATCACATTAATATATTAGTAGAGAAAAACGAAAAATCATTTATTTAAAAAAATACATAATATCCAACTGAACATTATTAAAGTTCACGTAAGTTTTAAGATAATAATATTGGGTCTGGGAAAAAGTTCGTGGCGTTTTTCCCGATAGATGGCATTGGTTGCCGATAACTAAAGAACAACAAGTTACAGCGACACCACCGACAGCTCGTTTTTTAGATGACCTTCCGAACGTTAGTTTGAGCGTAGAAACATTGTAATCGGTGCAGTGGTTGGAAAGTTATTTGCACTTGAAAATGGAGAAGAATAATGAGAAATTTCGCTATATTCTGCAATATTATTATGATAAGGGGAAGAACGCTGCGCAGGCTTGTGATAAAATTTGTGCTGTGTATGGTGAAGGTACTTTATCGAAATCTGTTGCGCGGAAATGGTTCGCTCGCTTTCGTTCTGGAAATTTCAATGTGAAAGATGAGTCACGCTCCGGTCGTCCAATCACTGAAAAATCTGATGAAATTCTTGAAAAAGTCCAACAAGATAAGCATATCAGCAGTGTCGATATTGGCGTGGAGCTAGGCATTGACCACAAAACTGTTTTGAACCATTTACACAAAGCTGGTTACAAAAAAAAGCTTGACGTATGGGTTCCTCATGAGTTGAGCGTGAAAAACATGATGGACCGAATTAACATCTGCGATGCGCTGCTGAAACGGAATGAAATCGAGCCGTTTCTGAAACGTTTAATAACCGGAGATGAAAAATGCATTACGTACGATAATCGGAAGCGTAAAAGATCGTGGATAAAGGATGGTGAGCCGTCACAAGCGTTCGCTAAGCCAACATTGACGCCAAAAAAAGTGATGCTGTGTGTATGGTGGGACTGGAGGGGAATCGTCCACTACGAGCTACTTCCAACTGGTCAGACGATTGATTCTCAACTCTACTGTGCACAACTAGAGAGATTACGCCAGGCGATTGAAAGAAAACGGCCCGAATTGATTAATAGGAAAGGTGTTGTCTTCCATCATGACAACGCCCGACCACACACTTCTTTGATGACCCGTCAAAAATTGAGAGAGTTTGGTTGGGAAGTTTTGATGCACCCACCTTATAGTCCGGATATAGCACCCTCTGACTATCATCTGTTTCGATCTCTGCAGAACTCTCTCAATGGAATTAAGTTGGTTTCAAAAGAAGCCTGTGAAAACTACTTGATTCAGTTTTTCGACCAGAAACCACAGAAGTTTTTCACCGATGGGATCATGGATCTACCAAAAAAATGGCGAAACATTGTCGATAATAATGGAGCATATTCGGTTTAAATGAATTCGTCCACGCGCCATGCGGGGACCAGTTGAATTTTACTGAAAAAACGCCACGAACTTTTTCCCAGACCCAATATATATTCTTTTCTTTTTAATATGTTGGTCGTATTATTCAATAAATTTTATTCTTTCATATTTAAGTGTTTTATTGCCTTTTTCTAGTCTGAATACAAGCGAACATTTATAGATCATAATACATTCAAGACTGCAGTATACTCCAATATAGTAACATATATATATATATATATATATATATATATATATATATATATATATATATATATGTATATTCAGTTGAATGTAATAAATTTTGAACAAATATAATTCCTTTTGCTTAAGAGCTATGGTTGCGAGGTATGATGCCTTGAGCCCATTATGAGCAACCGCCACTGCTGCTTCGATTTATATATATTGTATATTTCTTATTAAAGTTTGAAGAAAACGACATTCGATAAATACATCTGTTATTTTCATTTAGGTTATTATACCATGGTTATTTTATTTACGATTAGTGATGCTAATATTTATAAATGAAAATTACATTTTGCTTCACATTGAAAACTCTTGAAATATTGAAAACAGATACTATTTATTTTTGGTTATAAATGAATTAATCTTAAAAAATATATTATAGTCTATCAAAATTTTCATATTTAAGAAACAAATATTCTCATCACATTTACGAATTAATGTTACAAATATGCATTATCAATGCATAAATAAAATTTTAATTTATTAGTAATAGCTTATGCGTTATATTAATTGTGTCTGTTAAAATTTTATATTATGCATTCTGTACATTTAATAAATATTTTAATTTGTCATGTTCGGTAAATTTTTTTCATTCATTTGAAAAGGATTACTTTTATATTGTACTTACTATTTCTTACATACGTATCCAAAACAGTTGCATGTTGAGATTTGTTCATTAAATGTTATTAAAACTTATCTGCTTTATATAGCGTTTTAAACAATTAACTGGGTTGTAATTATATAAATGTTGAAAGTTATATATTCATATAAAAAAATATAAATAGCAACAATTAATATTTTCAAGTGTCGTCAATGATTGAAATAGAAAACATTAAAGTATTATAACAATCACTAAAATCTTATTCAACGAATTTCTACTCTTAGGTGTGAATTAAAAATGTATTTTCTAATTTACTTCTTAAAAACTTCAAAGTTCCAGAATAATTAACGTCGCTACTTGGTCACTGCAACATGTTTTGCAGCTTACACTTTATACTTAATGTTTAGTAATATGGTCGATAGTTAAAATCGAGCGTATATTCAATTTCTACCACCTAGGTAAATTGGAATGTATTGAGCTGCCTGATATACCAGGAATATTGGAAATTAGTTTTTCAATGAATTTTGAGTCCATAATACAAATTGAAATTTAATTTGTTCGATCCTGTATTTTATGTTATCCGAAATATCTAAGAAAACTAAAAAAAAACTATTATATTTAAGCTCAGATAATTTGATCAAGACCAGTGTGACAATTTTTTATTAATCAAAATAATCCGAAAGTATTTGATGAATTTTGATGTACGGGTTTAAAAGGTTGCGTAGAATCAATAACTGTAATAGCTTCACCTAAATAATTTTTTATTCTTGGTGGCACCATCAATTTATCTAAATCGGTTTTAGACTTGACCTTTTTAACAATTACCGCTCTACACCTATCCTGTAAATTAACAAAATCTCTTTTCATATTGTCCAGTGTCATTTCGGTTTTCGCTGCAGTTGAACATATTATAGGATATAGCGCTTCTTTTACTTCATTTAAGCCTCGGAAAGCAACCCCTAAACATTTTGAATCTTTATAATAAGTTAAAGTTCCTGCTATTCCATCAAATAATATGCCTATTGTGGTAGCTTCATTTTCTCGAAATGGCTTTGTGTAATGATACCATCTACCAGAATGCCAAAGTAAACCTTTATGTGATAATCCCCAACCATGACCATCTTCTCCTAACAAATTTGTAAAGGAATCAGCGTGCAATCTAGCTTTTCTTGTACCTATACCAAACATCATACTTGTGCCGAAAATTCTTTGTGAGAGTCGCAATTCCCAGAAATATCTACCATTATTAAGGATCCTACTACCTCTAACACCTGCTGTGCCGCTACTCCAGTTCGGATGAAAATGTGCAGTCTTGAATGTGTTTCCATATAATTTTACTTCTTGACTTCGTTCCCAACGATTCCATGTCCATAAGTCATCACAGCCATGTCTCAATGGTAATTGATCCTGTTCAGTTTCCATTTCTGAGACTAGCGACTCTTCTTGCTATGCAGAGGACTTCTCCCATTGTTGAGACTGTTCTACACTAAAACGGAGAACATAAAAGCTTACAAATACATTTTCGTCTGACATATTTGTGTGTGCCTGTGAAAAAGTGAAAAAAATCTATTTGGTTTTTATTTGGGACTTTGGGAATTATCTAAATAGAAAATAAGTTTTTTTCTAAATACGTAAATTGAAACGCAATTTTCGAAAAATTTGCTGTTGTTTCTTTTCAATATTGGTGAAACATTGACTAAAGAATACAAAAACAGAAATCAATTTAATTCTAAATATAATTAAATATAATAATTTAATTCCACAACATACTACGATAGTTATAATTATAGTTATAGTTATAGTTAAGTTATAATTATATGCGACTTATATACCTACTTATATATATATATATATATATATATATATATATATATATATATATATATGTACATATATATAGTAATTTAATAAATATATTTATATAGATATATGTTTATTAATGCATTCGTTAAATTTTGTGTGCAATAGGAAACATATGCTGTTATCAGTTCTATTTCATTAAAAATACCCTCTCAAATTACTGCTGTCTGTGAGTCAACCGGATCGATATTTCAAGCAAACTTAATATCGCTAGGTGCACCATTAGGAAAATATTGTGTATCTAATAGGTTCCTGATTTTGGTAATAAACACATTCTTGATTACTCTATAATATAATATACATATTTGCACACACACAAACAATTGTATATATATATATACATTAGAAGAAAAACATTCTCTAGGTCAGCTTTGTTTGTATTTTTGCGTATTTTTATTAATTTATTGATTTAAAATAATCGAGCAATTATAGAAGTAATAACTTTAACTTACCGAGCAATATGAAATTCTCGTTCTACTGTTTTCTGTTGCAATGTCGTCATATTTTTATTGAGTGTACGTATTCTTTTAAAAAACAGCCAACAGCCTTCTAACAAATCGTGCACTATACTGATACTGACGTCCCGGCGCAAGCTTAAAGGCGCCGTTCAATTACAAAGATGTTATCTACGGCGCATAACTATGGTCATATCCCTTACAAATGAAAGTTGTGGTGAAAGCTGAATACAAAATTTTAATTTTGGTGGTGAATTTAAGTTCGATGACCTTGCAATTAATTAAAGTATCGCACACATGGGCGTGCGGCTCCACACACACATTTGTACATATATATATATATATATATATATATATATATATATATACATACATACATACACATATACAACCATGCTCAGATGTATTAAAAAACCCTTATTCTCGGTATTATCCAAGTCTGATGGAAATTAACCGTAAAAATAGTTAATGGTATTTACAGAAATGCGTTTTTGAATACCCTAATTAATCCCCTATTGAAAAGAATAAGTGGAAAGGGGAAATTGTGGATTTTAGAAATTTAATGTCATTCTAGCAGTGTGTGAGCAACGTGCGTTTGTGAGTTTGTGGTAGAGATCAATTAGATTATTCTATTTTCTCACGTTGTGTCAGTTATTTGTTGAAGAAAAATGCCTAAAACACACGAGTTGTCGGTAGGGAAACGCGCCCAAATAGTGCTACTGCATTCCCAGAAGTTATCAATAGCTGCGATTGTAAAAAAAATGTTCGCGATGTGCAGTCCGTACAACCATTAGTCGCTATCAGGAGAGTGGGTCGTTTGTTAACAGACCAAAAAGTGGCAGAAAACCCTGTACCTCGATTAGAGAAGACAGAATTTTACAAAGACTGGCTCTCAGTGATAGGAAAAAATCGTCGAAACAGCTCGCCAGTGAGCTGAAGCAGCGTTATCGCGTAACAGTTTCTGCGCAAACAGTGAGAAGGCGTCTCCAGCGTGCTGGTTTACGAGGGTGTAGAGCGCGACGTAAACCGCTTTTAACCGACGCTCATAAAAAGAAGCGGTATTTATGGGCCAAACAACATGAAAATTGGAGAATCGAGAACTGGTCGAAGATTCTTTGGTCTGATGAATCAAATATCGAGGTATGTAAGTACATCTTCATGACTAATATTCTTATCGTTGTATGCAATTCAGTCTACATGTAACATTAAACAAAATTAATCCTGTCTACGTGCCAACTTTCTTCTTTTGCCCAGCAGCTTTGGGGACTACCTGGGATGCTATACGTTCGGCGTAGGCAAGGGGAAGCTTATGAACCACAATGTATCATTCCCACAGTAAAATTTGGAGGTGGTAGTATCATGGTTTGGGGTTGTATGTCTGCATACGGTGTTGGAGAAGTGTACCTGTGCGATGGACGGATGAATAGCCAACGCTATTTAGCCATGTTGGAGGAAGTATTAGAACCGTCTGTGCTAAAACTATTCGACCAGGATATTCCACAATACATTTTTCAGCAAGATAATGCGCCCTGCCATAAATCGGGAGCTGTAATGCGTTGGTTCGAGGAAAACACAGTGGAGGTATTGGATTGGCCGCCACAAAGTCCCGATTTGTCGCCCATTGAAACTTTGTGGCGTATCTTAAAAACGACGACGAGTGCGAGCTGTCATTAAGGCCAAGGGTGGAGCGACAAAATATTGATAAATTGTACTATATTACTAAATAACACTTTGTACATAATTTTCACAACAGTTTTATTTTCCTCACCTCTCTTTTGACTAAACTATATAAACTATATATGTTTGTATGTACATAAATTCGTAAGGTGTCTAATACACTTGAGCATGGTTGTGTATAATAATAATAATAATAAGCTTTATTTTACCATCTATTATAATACAGATAAAGAGGTAACGTCATTGTATATAATGGTCTGTGTGTGTATGTACGATATGTATATATGTATGTACTGTGTGTAAGTGTGGTATAAACATATGTGTGCACAAAGCAGAGCATACAGTTTAGTATTTGATTGATTTCATCTGCTCTTGGAACTCCGTTACTGTGTAGAATCAGTTTTCTAAAAGAAATGTTTCTATATCATTTCTAAATTTCAAAATGGGTTTTTCAGTCCACGATAATGGCAACTTGTTAAACATATCCAAATGTTTGTGTTGGGCAGCAGTAGTACGTAGCCTATGGTTGGGAAGAAGTACTTGTTGTCTGGATCTCAGTTGTATTGCTCTTCCCTCTCCTTTCCTTTTCTGGGTTGGTAGCTCTCGTTTAGCGCGCAGCAATTGCTTATATATGTAAGTGGAGGCCAACGTCATTATTTTATTTTTTATGAATATAGGTCTACAATGTGCCGTTATATTAACTTGTTCGATTATTCGTAATGCCTTCTTTTGTAAATTAAAAATGTCATTGGCATGCACTGAATCGCCCCATAGTTGGACACTGTATGCCATCCGCGAGTGAAAAAGTGCGTGATAAGCTGTTTTTGCAGTTTTCTTATTTGTGATGGCTCTGATTCTCCGCACAGCATATATTGCACAAGAGAGTTTTTTCGAGAGGGCGTCCACTTCATCCTTCCAGGTTAGTCTGGTATCTAAATGTATTCCCAATATTTTGACTGACCCTGCATTCGCGGGAGTTTCTTTCCTTTTGGAAGTGAATGCCAGTTTGACAGTTTTGGCCTCATTCAGGACCAGCTTGTTTGCCGAAAACCATGCCATGGCCTCCGACAGCGTTTCGTGAGCCCCTTCTCCAAGTTGCTGATCGCTCTTCCCTCTACAAAGAAACGTTGTGTCATCAGCGTATTGCACAACCATTTGCGTGACATGCTGCGGAAGGTCATTGACGTACAGGCAAAACAGAAGAGGACCCAAAAGAGATCCTTGAGCCACTCCATATCTGGTGGTCTTTAGTTCACTCGTTACGCCATTAAAGTGAACAACCTGCCCTCGCCCTTCAAAATAGGAACGCAACAACCTCGACACCTGACCACGAATGCCATAACATTCCAACTTCCGCAAAAGCATGTCACTCTGCACACAGTCGAAGGCCCTAGACAAGTCACACGCCAACACCATGGCAACCTCTTCATCTTCAAAAGTATCCCAAATAAAATTTAATATGGCCAGCATGGCATCTATCGTCGATCTACCAGCACGAAAACCAAATTGATTCTCGGCCAGGACACCATTTTTTTCCAGAAATGCCACCAGTCGCGACAGAAGTGCTGCCTCCAAAAGCTTTGATAGGACAGGCAAAACTGAAATGGGTCTGTAATTTCGAGGATCCGTAGGGTCTCCGGCCTTATATATATGTAGGTATTATTTTTGCTGTCTTCATATTTTTTGGTACAGAAGCTTGTTGAAAGCATGTGTTCACCAGATCCGAAAGAGAGTAAGATAAGCAATCAGCACATCGTTTCAGCATTTTAGTATTCATCCCGTATATATCCAAGGCGTCCTTTGATTTAATTCTTTGAATTATATTTTTTATCTCATTAGGTGTTACTGGTGCTAAGAAACACAACTTATTAACGCTACGGATTCTATCCGGAATCGTTGATTGGATGCCCAAGTTGTTGGAGGTTTTTAGAGATTCTTCTGCTATAGTACCAAAAAAATTACTTAAGTCATTCGAGCTCGGTACCTGCTCAGGGCTCCTGGTCGTACGTGTTTCTTTTTTGATTACATTCCATAGACTTTTTTGTATATTATTCGAGTTGTATATATAATCGAGGTAATTATTTCTTTTTTTTTTCTTTTGTTTTTCTGAGATAGAAGTTTTTGTAACTATTAAATATATTCTTTAGGTCATCACCGCCTAAACGGTTATAAGCTTCCTGTAGAAGAGTTAGCGTTTCCTTAATCTGTCTGAGTTCGTTACTCACTCTAATTGATTGAGTGACTTTATTCACTTTGACTGGTCTGATTTTCAGAGGAAAGGCGATGTCCACACAGGAGATTAGTTGTGTTAAGATGAAATCATGTTTTTTATTAACATCATTTACAATTCGCGTGCTTGTCCATCTTTGTGATGCAACACAGCTCTCGAAAATATCATAATTTCGTTGTGCAAGGGTTCTTGTTTTAATAAAATTTTGTTTAGTTGTCTGACAGCCCTTTGTACTGAACTTTCTTCCTTCGTGATCAGATAAACATGTTGTAACTACTTGAGATGTGTATTCATCAATATTCGTAAATATTGTATATTATCAATTATACTTTTTGACGTACCTTGAATTCTTGTGAACTGGGTAATTGTGTGGTGCAGGTTGAAACCAAGTAGCATATTTATGAAGTCACGTGTATCTTTATTGGTCCTTGCTATGTCGATATTGAAGTCACCAGCAAGAACAATCTTTACACTCCTGTTATACTGTTGCATTATTGTAGTAAGTAGATTGGAAACAATCTCAAAAAACTGCATGACGTCACCCTCAGGGGCACGGTATATACATAATATGATTAAGTTGCATTTATTTAAGTAAATGCCACAGACTTCAGACTTTTTTTCTACAGAAAATTTTGTTACAAATTCCATATTATTAAAATCTGAGCCAGCTCGAGTGTATATACATACACCGCCATGTGAAAACATGCGTCTCACGAAAGAAGATGCCAAGGTGTAATTATGTATGTTAAAGGAATTAATGTTGTGCACGCTGAACCAATGTTCCGCAACACACAAAATACCAGACTCTTGTTCTTGTACTAATATTTCAACTAATATATATAATATATAATATATATATATATATATATATATATATATATATATATATATATCAGTGGCGGGTCGTAGTAAACAAATAGTATTCCACAAACTGAAAAATTCTAAAAACAAAAACATGTAAAATAAATAGCACTACGAAATAAAATACATTATTACAAGGTACATATACATATAATAACAATAAAAAGAGAAAAATAATTATAAATTAATAATGAAATAATATTTCATTGTTAAATTGGTTCATCGTCGAGAAATCATGTTTGGAATTGAAAACTGCCTGAACAACTCGTGGCATTCTGAATTATTTCCTCAGGCACGTTACTCCATTCATTTTGAATGGTTGAAGGGTATTCCAAAGCTGTAGGAAAACCCGACCAATGTTTCCTAATTTTCTACTTATAAGATCTCATAATAATTCGTTTAGGTTAAATCCAGACTTTGAGGCAGCCAAATCAAAATTTACCAAATCGCATGATTATTCCATCAATTATTAGCAAATTTCCAATTCTTTGGAATGAAAAATAACTCATATTACATTTCGTTAGCTTTTCGGTTAATTTTGATATATTTTTACTTAATTTTAGTGAAAAGTTTGTATAGCAGTATTTACCTGTATGAATTAAGATCCTCTGGATCATTAATTCAATTCTTTTCTTAATAATTTTACGAAACCTATTATAAAGGTATTTAAGGAAGAATTTTCTGTACCCTCCACTTAGAAGGTACATACGTTTCCTATCATCTTAAGTACGTTGTGGAATTTTCCTAATTTCTTTTCTTGCTACCTTTATTTTAGGGTACTAGGTACTAAACTACACAGTATTTTAGTACTAATTTAAGGTACGTTTTTCCGTATTTATTGAATGTAGTTACGAAGTCAGTAATTTCGGCTTCAATACAACGTTTTGCACGGTCAATTAACATGTCGAATTAATTTTTAAGTTCGTATTTAGAGATGTTCTTCAAGATCGCTGTCGACGCCTTTTTAATGGCTTCGACGTCGGTATAACGCTGTCTTTTCATCAGCAAATGTAGCTTGGAGAATCAATAGAAATCACAGAGGGCCAAATTCAGTGAATACGGTGAATGGTTGATGGTTAAAATGCCATTTGTAGTTAGCAAATCAGAGATAAGCATAGTGCGATGAGTTGGTGCATTATCATGTAACAAACGCTAGCTTGGAGAAGTTGGAGCTGATGGGATCAGGGGCGTGGCATCGGATTGGATCGGTTCATATTTGTGTGGCAGAATGCAGTGTGTGCAGGCGGTTGATGCGGGGGGGATGCATGGTGAGGTCACGTCCGGGACCAGTTACCCTGGGTGTTCCGCAGGGTTCTATTTTGGGACCTTTACTTTTTTTACTATACATAAACGATCTCCCGGACGCTACGGAATACTTAACGATTCTCTTCGCAGATGACACATCCAGTCATAGACTCTGGTAATGAAGACTTGAGTATGGCCATAACAGAAAATATACACGTGTTAAGGAAGTGGTTTGCGGCAAATAACCTACACTTAAATTTATCCAAAACCCATCTGTTGACCTTTGGTAACAGTTGGTACCTACAGATGTGGTGGTGGGTGATGAAACGCTTGCCTCTAAGTATGACGCGCCATTTCTTGGCCTTAGGGTTGACTCTGAGCTGTCTTGGAAACCTTACATCAACGAACTATCTGGGGGCTGTATCGGTTCTGCTACTGCTTACGTGTTATTTCTCGTAACGTTGGTGTGGAGGCGGGACTACTTTCTTACTTCGCCTATGTACATTCAAGGCTCCAGTATGGTGTGGTGTTCTGGGGCAATTCCATCGAGGATATTTAGCCTCCAAAAGTCATATATTAGAGCAATTTATGGCATGAAACCAACAGAGAGTTGTGTGGGTGTGTTTCGATCTGCCAATGCCCTCAATTAATATACTTCAGTGCGCGCTACATGCGAAAATAAACTATAATGAATTTTTTTAAAAAATTCGAAACGAATCACGCACATGCTACGCGAAACCTTAGTAAAATGCATCTTGTGCCCCCACGAACGTATTTTACAAAAATACAAAAAAATGTTGTTCACCATTGCGCAAAAATATAGAACCACATACCGCTTCGGATCAAGAGCTTGCCGTTGGCCTGGTTTAAAATTATTTTTAAGTTTTGGCTAATAGAGCAAGAGTTATACAGTGTGGAAGATTTCTTTAAAACAATTGTAGACATTGGCGTATAGCATAGGTCAACTGCACGCATATACATGTATACATATATATTTACTATCTATTTTAACTTGTGATTGTTTTTTTGTTGTTATATATTTTATACTTATGACATATTCTATGTTTTTTGACATTATGGAACGTAATAAATATTATTATTATTATTATTACCATTTTCACGGTATTGTGGGCGCACACGACGAATACGGGCCAAAAGACGCTTCATAACACCAAGATTGACTGTTTGACTAGTTGGTGCAAACACTTTGTGCACTATGCCTTTCGAATCATAAAAACAAATCAACATTGTTTTCACTTTTGATTTATCCAAACAGCTTTTTTTCGGTTTTTCTTCGCTTGGATGCTTCCATTCAGAGCTTTGACGCTTGATCTCAGGATCATATTGAAAACACCAGTTATAATAGAATATCTGAAGTTTTCGTCTTTTTTTGAGTCTTTAATTAAGTCTGTACAATGTTGAACTCGGTTAGCTTGTGTGGTACAAACCTTGTAGTCTCAAATACTGTCTCAAATACGATAAATTGAATCTTTGGAAATATTTAATTCCATTCCCAAGGATTTCGACGCATTTCTGATAAATTCACGCACAAGTTCGATGTTATTTTCTGTAGTCACAGACTTTTTGCACCAGGATGTTTTTCGTCATTTATATCCGCGCGATCGTCTTTAAATCGTTTATACCACTCATACACACTCGTACATGATAAACATGCATCACCATACATTTGTTTCATCAAATTAAACGTTTCAATAAACGATTTATCGAATTTAAAACAGAATTTGATATTTGCTCTTTGTTCAAAATTCATTTCTCGATCAATGCCAAATACACGCTAATACTGTAAATGTGATAGTTAGACATAGCATTGGCGAAAGATCTACCTTTTTTAACAGATGGCTCCACTAAGAATTACTATTTTAAAAAAGCTCGGTTTTCTCTGCGACAGACTGTATACATACATTAATTTGCAATATTGTAATCTTGGTGTTTTTTTGTTTACTACCTTATTATTTAGTTAAAAGCGAACTTACATGTATTTACTTGTTTCTTTCTTTTTTCTCAATCTTTCGTACAGCCGTGATTTAGTTTGTGGGACTTTTAATATAATGCAGGACGCGAGATTCCTTGTTTCTCGTCTCGTTATATTTGTTATATTTGTATATAGAGTGTTGCTTTTGTAATAAACACGATGACGTGTTTTTATATTTTCTCTTTTACTGAATAGCTAACACGTCCACTCCGTCTGAGTAGGCTGGCAGCTACACTTAGCGAGGGCAACCCTGGTTAACCAAACATCCTCTGGTAGATTTTTTTTGTTGATTATTAAGTTTCTGCTGATTCTATTTTGTTTATTTAAATTTAAAAAAACGTGGCAACCCATACTAAAGTGGAGCCACCTACACACTTCGGAGTTGGCAAAATGTAATCATAGATTTTTTTTGTTTCGTATATTCTAGCGAAAACTCAACAACGGTTGCCAAATATTTCGAATTTCGTATTGTCAGTCCAGAAAACACTTCTCCGCTGTTCTACAAATACATTGCAAATTACCTTCTTGTGAATGTGCTCTCTACTGCATTGTGCTCCATAATTCGCAATCGTGAATTTGTCGCTATTTCTGGTGTTATTTTCCTGCGACTTCTTTTTCTACTTAGTTAAACTTGGAGATCATCTGTTCCCGTGATGATTCAAGAAGGGCTTACTCGTGCACAGTATTCAACACTTTTGATTTCTTGATGTCGACGAATAGTATTATTTGTAGCAGATTTTTAAATATCTAGTCTTTTACTAACTAATTTGTCCACTTGCATAGTCTGCCTTGTACAATACAATAATATCAACTGGTCTTCTACAGTATTTGGTTTTTCGGTAGCATTATTCACACTAGTTTCATAAATGAAATTATTACTACTAAAAACTTAAGAAATTCGATATTTTTAGGTTAATCATGTGGGAAGAACAGTACTATACTATCACATTTTATTACATTTTGTATGATGATTGAAGTTTTATGGTTCTATTCAAGGAAGGGATACATTTTGCAATAATTACTTATTTAGATAATTCTCATTTATACGAGTGCTGTGATATGTAACACGCAGGTATAGAGTGCACCAAAATCGTTGAAGGTGTACTTTTGGCCTAATTTTCAAATAAGTTTTCGGTATCTATCTGCTTCTGGGTTTTCGGGCTGGAACCGCGTCACTAGTATATCTGCCGACGTTTCGTACCCATTTGTATGGGACATCTTCAGGGCTGAACTACTGCACTGAAACAGTTTCAGTGAAAGAATATACAATACGGCCCCATCAAAATGAAAAAGTAATTGAACTGTAGGGTGGAATTTTACAGGTGTGGAAATAATGTTAGCATACTAAAAATAAGATATTAAAAAAGAAAAGGCATTAACATATAGATAGAAGTAGATCGAGGGGTATTACGAAAAGCTTACTGAAAATATTAGCAAACGTGTAAGAATATGAAAACCGTTTTAATATACCGATAAAATAAATACAATGTTTAATTTTAAAAATTAAGAACATAATTACTTTTTATTTTATGCATTCATAAATTGTTTTATACTGTTTGGTATTCCGTTAAAATATACGGAGATGTTTTTGAAAAATAAAAACTTAAACTGTTTCTTATTTATACTTGAAATTTTTGAATTTATAAAAATACTAGAAAGGAATCTAAATAATTTATTTTTCTTAGTTACATTATTTACGAGCAACACTACTTTAGATTTTTACATACAATTTGCACATTATATGAAAAGAAAAGTTTTTATGTATTAAGTATGTAGTCAACAGCTACTGCATACCATTACGATTTGTCGATTTTACCAAAATCTGTTGTAATATTTAAGAAACATTTAGTTGCAGAAAAGTACAGAGTACAAAAGAACATTTCTCTCGAAGATAAGCTTCTGTCCCTTTCAAAGTTTTTGTAAATAACATTAATACACAATATATACCTCCAGAAATATATTTACCTTATGTTAATTTTTGAAATCGTACCATATATTTACATTATTAACAATTTTTATTTCTATTCTTACGCAAAAGTTTATTTTCGAAGCACATCAAAAAATTCTTTTCCCCCATTTTATACCTTTGTACCTATTTTTCTTTTAACAGGTTTCTACAAAATCATCCTTCTTATCAATTAATTCGTTCAATTAATTCCAGTTGATAGTAATTTAATGTTACTTTCAATTTTAACTAATTAATTAGGTTATGTTATCGATTTAAATTTGTTTTTTTTGTTACCTTTCAATTAATTTATTTTCTGCTATTCTAGTTTCAATTTAAAATAGAGAGATAACATTCAATTAATTATGTTATTACTTCATATTATCAATGTATATGTCATCATATGTATTATCTTATCAAGTATATTGTCACATGAGAATTTCTTTGTATAGTTAATATTTTGCATCGAGTTCTGAGTACGACCTCAATGATCGAACGATAAACAAATGTTATGAAAGCATTATACAAAAAATAATATTCATACTGTATTTTGCATTCAAATATATAAACTTGCGTGCATAGAAATCGGTCCACTGTAAACTTTTGACTTAAACTATATATTTTTTCAAAGTTATAAATCAGATCAAAAAAAGAAATATGCTGTTTTAACGACAATTTAATATGTTTTAATGTGAGTATAAATTTATCAAGAAGGCTTATCGTTTATAGCGTAGCAACCGGCAAACAAATAAAACGTGGATGATTCCAACGAAAATAACAAATTTGTCAATATTAAAATTATTGCGTTTGCAACTGATATTTGCATATTATTCGTTTTTCTTAATCTCAATAGTGTTCAAGTGTGTTAGTTTAATGCATACTACACCAGAAAAAGCCGCCCAAGTTATTGCTTTAATCGAAAATGGGCTTGGGCAGCGAGTTGCTTGACAATTGGATATGACACGCGCAGAGGTTCGAAGAGTGTGCAACCGTTATGAGGAGACTGGATCCTTTCATAGGCGAACTGGAACAGGCAGAAGGCGATTTACTACCGCTCGTGATGACCGCTTTATTGTGTCAACAACATTAAGAAATCGTCACCTTAATGCCGTTCAAGTGCAACGACAGCTCCGTTAGGTGCGAGGAGTGGTTATTAGTCAGTGGACAGTAAGACGAAGACTGCAGAAAGATAACCTGACCCCTAAAACACCTGCGATTGGCCCAAAACTTACTCTAGCTCATCGGCAAGCACGCCTGCTTTTTGCACGGGATCATTTAAATTGGACGTTGGAACAATGAGGATCTGTTCTGTTCTCAGATGAGACCAGAATATGCCTCCATGGTAGCGACCGAAGAAGGAAAGTGTACCGAAGACCAAGAGAGCGATTTGCAGATTGCTGCCTTGAAGGACGGAGTGCTTATGGAGGTGGTTCCTGTATGATCTGGGGTGCAATTTCTATAGGAGTACGAACCGACCTTGAGTTCATTCCGTGTTCGCGGAAGAAGATGTTTAACGGCTGCTAGATATATCGAGGAGATTTTAGCAATTCATGTGGTATCTTACGTCGACTACATTGGAGACGAATTTACCTTTATGCATGACAATGCAAGGCCTCACACCGCAAGAATTGTGCAAGATTACATTGCAGAAGTCGGTTTTCGGGTTATGGAGTGGCCAGCATGTAGTCCTGACCTAAATCCCATCGAACATTTATGGGATGAGCTAAAACGAAGAATTCCAGCTAGACTTCATACCCCAAACTCGATCCCAGAGCTTATTGTTGCAGTAGAAGAAGAGTGGTTTAACATCCCTCAAGAAACAATAGCAAACTTGATTAGATCAATGCCTAATCGTATGAGAGATGTTATTAGGGCAAGAGGAGGTCATACTCATTATTAAAAAATTAAGTGTTAAGTTTTAAATTGCCAATAACCCTATTTATGTTAATAATAAAGAAGCTTAATTTGCTTAATGCATTAATTTCACTATGGTAAACATAGGAAGTCGAAATAAGTTTTCATAAATTTATACTCACATTAAAGCATATTAAATTGTCGTTAAAACAGCATATTTATTTTTTTTAATCTCATGAATAATTTTGAAAAAATATATAGTTTAAGTCAAAAGTTTACAGTGGGCCGATTTCTATGCACGCAAGTTTAGTTTATAGTCATTCTCTACATTAGATTAAAAACTTGTATTATATTTAAGAAATAAGATTTAATTTTGTTTTAAAAAAAAATTGGTTTATCCAAAAGAAAAAACAAATCTGGCGCAGTCAGTAGGTTAGTGCAAGATATTTTGTATCGAACAAATATATTTCGATTCATGGATTAATTGTACAATCCACCGTGTCGCAAGATAGTGCGTAAAACTTCTTATATCGAGTTAACGCAGACCTACCTGCCGACATACAGGGAAAAGGACCAGCATCGTCTCTTCCCGTGGACTTCAACGTTTCGAATTCCAGGTTCCATACATCAGTTCCATAGAAGAATTAAGAAGAAGAAAAAGCAAACTCCATGAGAATGATCAAACGACAAATGTAAGTACTATAGTTGTACATGTCGCTTGAAAATTTATTTGAACAATTGCAAATATCGTCCTCAAACGACACTAAATCAAATTTAACAAATCAAAATACAGAATCAATTCAATTAACTCATTCAAATCAAAATCAATTATTAAAAATGGAATTCAAACCAGAATATCTGAAGAGCGTTCCAGAATTTGATGGAAATCCCATTGAACTAAATCATTTTATAAACATAACTGAAAAACTAATTCAAACATTTTACGATACAACACACTCTGATAATTTTAAGAATATATTTTTATTAAGCTCATTAGTAAGTAAGTTAACAGGCACAGCTAAACTAGTTGTAAATATCCAAAATGTAAAAACATGGCAAGAATTAAACAATACTTTATATCGAAATTTCGCAGATCAACGCGATGAAACTTCTTTAAATAGAGATTTAATACTATTAAGACAATTCCCGAATGAAAAACCCCAACAATTTTGTGATTGCTGCATTCAAATATTAAATTTATTATGTTCATGCGTAGAAACTCATGAACAGACACATGAAGCAAAAGAAATAAAACGCAAATTATATAAAGATCTAACAATCAAAACATTTTTAACAGGATTAAAAGAACCATTAGGTACCACGAAAGGTGCATGAGACCTACTAATATGAATGAAGCATTGCAATTTATTAACAATGAAAAAATAGTTATTATTTTCAAAATTTCACAAATAAACAACCAAATAAAATTATACCAATATTAAACAAACAAACACCACCTCATTTTAATCGTTTTGAAAATTTTTCAAGGCAAAACCCGCAATTCAACGTACAAAGACCTCAATTTAATACATCATTGTACAGACAACAATTTAATACACCTAATTATAATCAAACTAGACAACAAAATGCATTCCCATCACAGCCAATACATATACAATCAAGACAGGACATACCCCAACAAAAAATGTTTACAAATTCACAGGTGTTCAAACAAAAACCAAGCTCTAATAATTTTAGACAAAATCAAAATGTATTTAGGCCAAATCAAAATAAGAATTTGTCAACTCCTACACCGATGAGTACAACAACACGACTGACTAATAATAAATCATTTACGAAACCAAATTTCCAACCATCTCCACATAATTTTGAAACTTATTTAATACAAATGTGGATGAAATCGACGAAGCATCAACATCTATAGATTACACAAGTTTACAAATTCCGGTCAACTTTTGGATCAGAGCAGATGAGAACAAATCTTGACGTTATTTGAGGTGCTGAATTCAAATCCGGGTTTCGTTTTTCAAAATTGGTTCTAGTTTGCCAGTTCGCGCATGTTGGCAGCACTGCGCTATCATAATGACAGTCAGCTGTTGGCGTCGCTAGAAACATTATTTAATTTGTATTTTTAAAGTTTTTTTTTAATCTAAAACGCGTGAAAATGCAAAGACAGAATTGTAAAGTTGATTCAAAGTGTTTTTGTTATGTTTGCGGATGTTATATAATCAGAAAAAGTGGCAAAGTTATTACTAATGTGATCAGAAATGATAATTTTTATTATTTTGGTTTCTCTGTATCAAACACTCACAAGCCGTGGGTACCGAAATTATTTTGTAACGCGCATAGCACAATATTATTTATATATTTTGCTGTTTTTTGTGTCTGTGGGATAGCCGTGCAACTGACCAACATTACGTGAAAAAAAAATGGCCAAGCCGTACTAATTATGAACCAGAAAAACAAAACGTCTCTTCTATACCACTTGTGAACCCACAGAACATTTTCTTGCCACCTCTCCACATAAAGCTTGGCCTTATCAAAAACTTTGTCAAAGCGCTCGACCGTGAAGGACCGGCTTTTGAGTATTTGACCAAGTTATTTCCCAAATTGTCGTACGCCAAAATCAAAGAGGGAATATTTGTCGGACCTGATATTCGAAAATTAATGGCCGACAGAAACTATACAAAATGTTTAACGCCTAATGAAGCAGCAGCATGGGTATAATTTCAAGATGTTGTTCACAACTTTCTCGACAACCGAAAATCCCCGGATTTCAAGAAGAAAATCGACAGATTGGAGCTCGAATGTCTCTCAAAATACATTTTCTGCATTCCCATCTCGAATTTTTTCCTTTTCCTGAAAACTTGGGTGATACAAGCGACGAGCAAGGAGAGCTATTACACCAAGATTTGGCGAAAATCGAAAAATGATACCAAGGATTTTGGGACGAAGGCATGATGAGCGACTACTGTTGGACTTTAATGTGTGAAACAGACCCCAAACAGTACAAGCGACTCAGTTCGACAGCTCTTCATTTCTAATTTAACACTTTTTAATGAATAAAATGGAGATTAATTGTCAAAAATTGTAAAAAATGTGTTTATTTAATATCTCGAAAACTAGAACCAACATCAAAAAACGAAGCACAGATTCGGATTCAGCGCCCTAAATAACCTTAGAAACAGATTTTGGTTGCTTAGATCCAAAACCGTGTATACTCGTGTTATTATCATTTATATTCGATTCCTGTTTTCAATAAAAATCAATTTATGACAATACCTTCAACAGGAAGATATTTGTTGTTAAGTAATTCATTTTATTTTTTTACGATCAAGCATGTACAACTGCAGTATCCAATTATGTATATATGTATGTAATAAAATTAGGATTCAAAAAATAAAACAACAAAATGAATGTGAAATTCAAATATTAACTAAAGAAAAACCTACAAACTGTATACAAGCAATTTAAAAGATTATTTAATCCAACAAATGGAAGATACTACTAAGTATATAAGTCTATTTCCATGTTTTGAACAAATACAATTAAATTGTAATCAACAAGACGAAACAATGAAATTGCAAGGTACATACATATTTAATAGATATACCTATCGGATGTTCTATTACTACACCTTTTGAAAAAATGACTATCCTATATTATTTACACATTTAGAACATAATTATGAGTTCACAAATAAAACTAATATAACAATTGATTTTCAAAATGTAAAATTGAATGACATTAATGTTATCAAACAAAGAATTACTAAAAATGTACCAAGTCTTGAAATTACTCGCATACCATATTACCCGAGTATCTGGACAATCATAATTTATATAATTATTATTGTATTAATAATAATTGTGCTATAGAAGAAGTGTTGTGAAACAAAAGAAAGAAAAGGGGAAAGAAGATTGTGATAAAGACATCAAAATTGAAGAAATCCCGATATAAAGAAGAAAGCACTCGCCGAGCTCCGTACTTTCAATCCTAGGGCGGAGGAATTATGTTATTACGTTATATTATCAATGTATATGTCATCATATATATTATCTTATTAAATATATTGTCACATGAGAATTTCTTTGTATAATTAACATTTCGCATCGAGTTCTTAATACGACTTCAAGAATGTAACGATAAACAAATATTATGAAAGCATTATGCAAAGAATAATATTCATTCTGTATTTTGCATTCAAATATATAGTTTGTAGTCATTCTGTACATTAAATTAAAAACTTGTATTACATTTAAGAAATAAAATTAGTTTTGTTTTTAAAAAAAAATTGGTTTAACCAAATGAAAAAATTAAACTAATTGGAATTTCTTATATGAATATCTATATAAGTAAAATCAGGAATGTTTTCCGATCACGTGATCACTGTCATATGAAGTAAGATGTCAACAGGAAGTGAGGATTTCAAATTAAATACTATATTTATATTGCTGTCAGATGCGATAATGTACTATAGACCTAACCTGTAAACCTGTAAATAACAAATATAAAAGCTGTCTACGTAGGTACAACGAATAAAAAATATCGGAACTATAGGAAAGATAAATTTCATAAGTTAAAAGTCAAAACGCTATTTTATCTGTACTATACGTGACACTCGTGTGCATAATACATATACTCTGAATACATCTGTTTCGATTTTTTCACGATTTCTTAATAAGATGTAGCGCGTAACTCTATTAGAAAAATATTTGCGCCCTTTCTTTCTTCAACGCATGTGACTACCGATGCAAATGCCGGTATATGTTCGAATTTTACAGCGTTATTGGTACACCGGCAAACTTTGGTGGTTTCAACAATATATAATATTTTTATCAACAAAATATGTAAATATAATATCTTTCCAAATTACAAATCCTATATAAGTATAAATGTCAATGAAAGGAACAGATATTAATTTAGAAAATTCTTGGGTCTGGATTCATCATTTATTAGAAAGGGTTTATATATATAATTTAATTTTGTAGTACTGGTTGGATTAATACTGAAATAATTTAATAATGCATTGCTTGATGATTTAGTAATGGCGCCAAATCACTGGCTATGCAATCTATCTGACAAATGTTCCCTCTACGTCGCGGAACAGAAGAGCAAACGAGACAAAGCAGTAACCCCCCTACAGCAATCGGAAGTGTAAACCATTTAGGTCATTTTACATTCGACTACATCGCTGGTCTTCTCTTGTTGATCTCCCGATTGAATTCTAGATGGCGCAGTCGCAGTCATCCTGTTGGGTTCACTAAAAAATAATTCTTATGCAGCTGTTGTCATGAGCAGACATGCCAATTCAGTAACCCAACTACTTCCACAACTTTTCGGATTGATTCTGTTACGTTCCGCATATATATATATATATATATATATGTATATATAATATAATAATTTTTTTGTCATGTTTCTTAAATGAAGTTATTTTAATTTAAAAATATTAATTAAAAATATTATTTATTTTGAGCTTTTTGTGAGATATACAAATGCAGGAATCTTTTGTATTCGTTACGTACGGTCAGGCTGTAATAAACTAACCCCTACCGCGTCCTCTCTAGGAACAACTTTTCGAACCTTTTCTTGGAATAGTAATTTTCCATTGACACATTTAATATTAATTCTATTGTATTGATATCTAAATGCAATAGAGATTCAAATATTAATCCTTCCATTTTGCACGCAGAACACATGTCTATTATTCTGTCTAGATATCTATCTGCTAGGTGCTTATATTGAAATTAATATCACAATTTTAATTTACGCCAATATCATTAGCGCGCCAATTTCTAGCATGCCTATTCTCTCCACCCCTTACTCTACGGGTGGTTTCTTAAAAGCCGCCGCGTGTAAGACACAGAGACTTCTTCTCCGACCATCACCAAGTCCACACGCATCACTTTCGCGAGTTTAAGTTTTTAATGCAGTGTCCACGTGGTTATTTTGCGACCGCAAAATATACCAAGATATACACACACAAACCGCAAGTAAAGGGTTTTTCAATAAGGACTTGACAACTTCTTTTCAAAACGCAAGATAATTGAATTTTTAACGCAACAAAACGTCAAATTGTTGGACCATCCTCTGTACAGTCCAGATCTAAGTCCAGCGATTTCTTTACCTTTTCGAAAATTGAGAACAGACTGCGTGGTCAAAGGTTCCAGTCGTCAAAAGGAGCAGTCGATGCCTTCAAAAACGCAATTTTAACTGTACTAACAAACGAATGGAACAACTACTTCCAGAGTTGCTTCGAGCGCATGCAAAGGTATATTTAATTTTCGTGGAGAATACTTCGAAAAACAATGAAGTCTTTAAAAGCTATCTATTGTTTTATTCCAATTTCCAATTTATATGCAAAACTTAAAAGACAATCCACGTATCAATCATACTTGCACAAAACACATTTCGTATATATACACATGTACAATTTGTGTGTTAACAAGCAAAAATCATTTTATATTTAACTGAAAACGAGTAGAACAAAACGCCCTGTTATGCTTATATATATGTATATATATATATATATATATATATATATATATATATATATATATATATATATACATATTACGTATCGTCCAATACATAATTTAATCTAACTCTTTTTTATTATGTATTTTCTTAATCAGCTTTATATCTCTAGATTTACTTTTATTACAGCTTTGCCATTACGCTTATCTTGTTTTATTTGTTGTTCTGGATCTTATTAATTATCTTTATTTAATATACTCAAGCTTTAAGAATTAATTTAACTTAGTGAAAAAAATTTGAAGGGCAATCCTGTTGTTTTATTTCCACTAATAATCTTTCTTTCAGCTTGGCGCACGTCCTGGACTTTTGATGCTCATTGTACACAATTACTAATTATTAACTCCTTACATCACATTACTTCATTTTTTATTTGCATTTATTACAGCACTTCAGCTAGCCGAACACGCGCTCGTAATAAATTTACTAACCTTCACGTGCAAATAAATTCTCTATTAAGTAATATCTCTATTATTATTTGGTTGTATTAATTAAGGGGACATTTAACCCCTTAACACTAACACATAAAAAATGGGAGGCAATAATTCGAAGACTAGATATCTTTAGCCTTCGGAAATTAAAAAATTATAGCATCCTATACAACACCCAACCTACCACTGAGAAACAATATATAACTGGAAATCTTGTTTCTTTGTTTTATGTTTTATAACTTTCGATACATTGACATTTGTTCGTCAACAAAATTTTTTGCCAATAAAAAACTCTTTATAGCATGAAAAGGATTGAAGATAGGTCTAGTGTATGCTATTGCGTGTTGAAGTAGACATAAATAGGGAAAACTTTTCCAGGATATCTTGCAGAATTCAAATATGCAATAATAAGTAATATTTCTATTGAAAATGAACGAGTTCGTAGCTTCTTCTGATTTAACCAGAAGTGTTGCCAGTACGAAAATCCTTTTTTTTGAATAGAACACGAGCCCCCATGTCTACTCTAAAGCTTTCAGAAAACATAAATCATCATGGAGTTGTTTAGAAATTACTTCAATAGTAAAAATTATAATTGGTATAATTTGGATCGGTTTCTGACGTCATCGTTGTTATATTTTTCTGCCAAAGAGATATATTTATTGTGATTCTTCCTATATTTTTGCTGAAGATTTTTTAGTGAGACAAATATCGAACACACTCAGGGAAGGAACCAACAAGTTCCCCGTTGTGTGGGGCCGCGCTCACTAAAAACTTAACTTTAGCAAAGTGAAAGCTCTATCATGGAACCGCTATTTGCATTACTTCAGGTTGGCACCTTATAAGTGTCTTAATTGGCTACCGCCGTTGCTTCAGTCCCACTTTTCTTCGCTTTCAACACCCTCTCGATGAACCTAGCGATTTCTTGCGATCGTTTTCAGACAATATTATTTCCACAACGTTGTCTGACATTAAAGAACCTACTTCTTCTCGTAGCGCGTCTCTATGCTCGGGCCACCTCTCATACTCGAAAAAGGTGTGTTGAGCATCGTTTACCTCACCGCGATCGCGGTCTATCTAGTTCGCGATGTTACGGATCAATCTCCTCGTCTACCGTCACCTGGTTTCATTTTTCCGACGTTCTTGTCACATCAGTCGAGTGAGCGCTTCTCCCTTCGCTTGTTTTTCAAGAACTTCTCGGTTCTCGTAGATCCCCTTTCTTTCTTGAGCCAATAGATCAATAGTGGTTGCTCCCGCAATCACCAGCCGCTGGTTCAGAAACCGTACGATAGAGCTTATGATCCTGAGAGGCCCCCGTCTTTGTACTCAAGATATTTGTTCCCTATACTTCTGCCGCAAGACATCGGACCAAATCTTGCGTACATACAGCAGCATAGATTGGATAACGGTAATCAAGAACCGGCGCTTATAGCGTTGGTCCTCCTACATTGGCCATAAGTCGGCTCAGCATCATTGTTACTCTAGCGGCTTTATCGGTCGATGATCGAATCTGTTCCCAGAAAGTCATATTGCTATCTAGCCGCACCCCAAGCTACTTTACGTGGTCTTTAATTGTTACTGTGTCCATCTCCACAATCATATCTATCTTTCTAGGGATTCTCCTCCCAGTCAGTAAGACGATATCCGTCTTTTCTGTTGCCAGGATCAGGCCGTGTTTGTCCATCCATGAAGTCACCCTTCTCATGATCTGATTGAGCCGTCTCTACACATCCGTCTTGTCACGCGCAACGATAATCGCCGCAATGTCATTCGCATATCCTATAAGATAGATATCTTATAGTAGTTCATTTCAGAAGATCCTATCGTCGGCCACATTCCACAAATCGGAACCTAAGATGGGGCCTTGTGCTACTCCGAGTATTACTTTTTTCGTACACAGGCTGTCGTCGATTTCATAGATGAGCTTTCTGTTACTAAGGTAACCGTGTGTGACCTTAAGTAGATAGGACGATGTGTTTCCTGTTCTTAAAGGCATCCAGGATCACGTCTCACATGTCTACAACATTCGTTGGACTTTTCATCTCCTGCAAAAAACTATGTAAGGCAACGATTGTACATATTCAGGATTAAGTCCCGTTCTGTAACGAATTCGCCACTCCTGATATCTCAGTAAATACTGGAATGTTGCTCAGAATCCTATCTTCCATCTCTTTCAGTCTTTCTGGCTATATAAGTAACAGCGCATCGACATCCAGAACTGTTAAAGAATAGAATTTGCTGCCGTGACTGCAAGTTTGCGAATGACAACCTTATATCCCAGACCCCCAAAGATAGCTGTTTACATTCTGTTTCAGCTCCTCCCATCTGAGTTTCTTGCTTCTGTAGATCTCTCTCTTGGCGTCTCTAAAATTTTAGAGTTCAAGTTCGGTCGCATTCGGATCTCTTCGCCTCATTCCCGTTATTATTCGTCTAAGCTGTAGGCATCTTCTTCGAAGGGTGGTGATCTCTTCATACCACCAATATTCTTCCATTTTGGCGCGAATTTCATCGCGGCATGGAGGTGTCACAGGACCTTTGGAGGAGAGCCATTGTTAGATGCACTTCATGATAGTTTCCTTGCCCCTACTAATAGTCAGATCTAGAGATTCTTCGTCAAGCCAAGCCACGTTCCATCGAGGGCTGCACAGAGAGAGATTCTTCTTTATCAAGCGGTCCCTTGTCACGCTAAAACTTGTGTATTGATGATAGCTTCTCGTATACTCCTCTAGAAGCCTCCAATCGATAATGGCTTGCGCGACTTTTCCGAAGTCAGTACAATATCAGGTATCATTTCTCCATAATCTGGTCTTCTGAAGGTTGTTGTGTTGTCCACGTTCATCATTGTGTTGAAATCAAGTCTGGCAGCCATGTCCAATATGCGCCTCCCTCGTAAATTAGTGCTGTCCAGGCCCCACTCGATGGTCTTGTCGTTGATGTCTCCTACCAGAATAATGGGTCCCATTATATCTTGTAGTTCGTCCTCAAGATTATTTACTTTGTCCGGGAACTCTGCCACCCGATTGTTTGGTGTGAGATAGCAACCAAACGAACACGCTTCCGGTTCCATGACTGTCAATGATAACTCTGTCCCCATCCGGAATCCATACAGTAGAAGTATCGAGCGTATCCCTATGCCACAAAATACTGTCTCTATTCCGGTATTGTTCATTGATGAGTAGCAGACCGATCCAAGTTTTCAGTTGAAATTGTGTAATGAGATTGTCTGCTATTTTATTTTAGTGCATGTTGGCCTGAAGAATCTTGATCATTGACTCTTCTTGCTTGTTCTAGTACCTTTCTAAACGTTGAGCACGCGCCAGAACTTGGGATATGATTCCCCACAGCCGGACTTCCCGTGTAGAGCAAACATTGCGCGTCATTCTTACATTCCTTACGTTTATGGCCCTTCATTCCGCAATTCATACAGAAGCCTTCCACTTGTCTGTCTGGGGCCGGCCTTGCAGTCTATCGGTGTCCGTAGCTGAAACACCTGAAACGCCAAACAACTTCTATCCTACGTCTTACTCAGCTGTTTATAAAACCAGTCTTAATCTTTTCTACCTCTAGTAACTTCAGAGCTTCACGTTGACTAAGCCGTACAATGGCCACCCGAAGTCCTCGCCTGTTAGCTTTGGTGAGAGTAATTCTCACTTCGCCATCAGACTCCTCCAGTCTTTTTTTGACTGCTCGTTTAGATTCCAAAGTACTGATGTTGGCTCTCTCGCTCAAATCTTCTTCAGCTTGACCCTGAAACCTTCCCTATTCTTGGCATTCGGCCTTTTTGAAGCTCCAGCAGCATGTCGCCTGTTTGCGTTTTTTATCACTTTAATTTCTCTATCCGTTTCCTCCGGCGTGTCTTTTAGACGTATCTCCCAAATTACCAAAAGTTGACCCTTATAAATTATGTAATTTATGTTTTTTTAGCCATTATGAAAAAGCTAATTGTCTTTGGATGTCAGGAGAGATTCACCTTCCAAATCTAAAAGGTGATACTGCAGTATAAGACCCAAAAATTTAAACAAAGTATTCGCAAATGCAAATGCTTTCTTAACCATGGAAATATCTATGAAAACTTAGCAGGATTGTCTTCAATTGAAAATTAAGTTATAATCTTGTACGTGGGATGTCATTTTACTATTGCATAGTAAAAGGACGCCACTAATCAGTACTAAATATTAATCTCCACTTACTTAACATAAATCCAAAGCTTCAGTGCGATACGTGTAGTGTTGTAGCTATAACGAATTGTCAAAATTGACAGTTAGTTGAAAAATGGAATTAAACAAAAAACATTTTCATGAAATAATTTCTTATAATTTTCGAAGACAATTATCTCAACAAGAATGCTTCGCTGAGTTAGTCTCTGTTTTCGGTAATGAAGCGCCACATCAGTCAACAATTTCTCGTTGGTATGGAGAATTCAAATGTGGACGAATTACCCTTAGCGACGAACCTAGAGCAGATTCACCAAAAACGGCAGTCGCTCAGGAATGTCGCCGGATTGAAGCATTATTTGGGATTTCAAAGACCTCATTCAAAAGTTTTGCATAAAGAAAAATTATTTCCCGTTGGATACTGCATTTGACCATTCGGTCGACAGACCGAAGAACAGAAAGTAGCTAGGGTGAAGTCGTGTTAAAAAACTAGATCGTTTCAATGCCTGAAACTCTGAAAACATGTACAACATTGTCAGTGGTGATGAATCTTGGAATTACTCATACGAGACAGAAAATAAACGCCGGTCGTCTGTTTGATTGGTAGAGAAAAGCCGACAAAGCCATCCGTTCTCGAAGTCTCTCCGAAAGGATGGTCGTGACATTTGTCTCGAAAACTGGTAACGTAGCAACAATTCCTCTACTAGATCAAAGAACTGTTACTGATGCTATCTGCTTCTGGGTTTCCGGGTTGGAACCGCGTCACTAGTATATCTGCCGACGTTTCGTACCCATTTGTATGGGACATCTTCAGGGCTGAACTACTGCACTGAAACTGAGTCTGACTCAGTTTCAGTTTCAGTGCAGTAGTTCAGCCCTGAAGATGTCCCATACAAATGGGTACGAAACGTCGGCAGATATACTAGTGACGCGGTTCCAGCCCGGAAACCCAGAAGCAGATAGCATGGACCACGACCGCGGAAGTCTACGTACCAAATTAACTGTTAGTGATGATTGGTATATAATCATTTGTTTGCCGCAATTCATGGCTGAGATTCGAAAAATCGACCCCGAACGACGAATCATCCGCTACTAAGACAGTGCAAGTTCGCACACAGCACGCGAAACAATTGAATTTTTAACGCAACAAGGCCCAACGATTTCTTTACTTTTCCGAAAATCAAGAACGGACTGCGTGGTCAAAGGTTTCAGTCGTCAGAAGGAGCGTCGATGCCTTCAAAAATGCAATTTTGACTGTACCAACAAACGAATAGAACAACTTCTTCCAGAGTTGGTTCGAGCGCATGCGAAGGGGCATTAATCTTAGTGGAGAATACTTCTAAAAACAATAAAGTCTTTAAAAGCTATCTACTGCTTTATTTCAGTTTTGTATGCAAAACTTAAAAGACAACCAACGTATACAGGTATGTATATTCATAAGTTTTATTTTTGTCTATGTTTATTTGATTTAATGTTTTTATTTTATTCTATAGCTTTTATTATTTTTTGTCACTCTCACTTATCATCAGATATGTTAGAACATAAAACATTATCACAAGCTAGTTTGTTATTAGTAGAACATAAAGCGACTCCTACTACTTCATGTCAATCCTCTGGTGGTGTTCATTCATCACAAGGCATTATCATAAACGAGGGTAGCCGTTTATATTTCATGAGCTGGCAACACTGTTAGTGCTGCCTCCGATCTGATGATTGAATCGTGACAGTTTTATTATCCGGTCGCTGTTTCTATTGTTGACAATAACTTGAAAATTTTATGTCAGCGAAAAAATGGTATTAACTCGCGAACATTTTCGTGCAATTATTTTTCGTAACTTTCAGCGTGGATTATCTCATCAAGAATGCATCGACGAGCTGAATTCTTTATATGGTGCTGAAGCGCCATCGAAAACTACAGTATATCGTTGGTATAGTGAATTCAAACTTGGACGGCGTTCTTTAGACAATGAATTTCATCCCACAAATGTCGTTGTGTCGAAAAACATTAATGCAGTGTCTGAATTGATAATGCGAGACCGTCATATGACATACCGTGAGATCGAGGCATCTCTAGATAATAGTAACACCAGCGTGCATAAGAGCCTGCATGAACATTTAGCCGTTAAGAAGCTATGTTCACGCTGGGTACCACTTAATTTGACAATCGCTCAAAAAAGGATTCGCGTCGATTGGTGCCAAGAAATGCACAAAAAATACAATGGCAGTGCTTCAAAGAACATTTATAAAGCCGTCACAGGTGATAAATCTTGGATCTATACCTATGAGCGTGATAGTAAACAGCAGTCGCCTGTTTTGTCGGAAAAAACTGTTACGTTGCAATTGTGCCTTTAGAGAGTTGTAGAACGGTCAATTCCGAATGGTACACAACTATTTGTTTGCCAAAAGTTTTTGAAGAAATAAGGAAAACAAACCGAAAACGACAGATCATTCTCCACCATGACAATGCGAGTTCTCACAGGTCGGTTCAAACAATTGAATATTTGACTGGGTAAAACATTAAATTGATGAGCCATCTGCCGTACAGCCCTGATCTAGCACCCTGATCTAGCACCCTGATCTAGCACCCTGTCATTTCTTTTTGTTCCCACACGTAAAGAATAAACTTTGTGGTTAACGATTTTCTACGCCGGAAGAGGCAGTTGATGCATACAAAACTCATATTTTGGGAATACCGCCTTCACAGTGGCAGCAATGCTTTTCGGATTGATTTAGACGAATGCAAAAGTGCATTGATTTTCACGGCGAATATTTAGAAGAGCAATAAAACTATTTTCGATAATAAAAAATTTTTTTTTGTTTACTATTCCCGAAATATAAACGGCTTCCTTCGTATATATCAAGGTACTATCACGCATTACATTAAAATTATGTTTCTTAAAAAATTTTTCTGTTATAACAAAGTACATCTGTTATGTAATTTATATTTATAAAGTATATATTATCAACCCCATCTAAGGCAAGAAAAGAAAATAAGTCTCTGTAAGAACTCCCAAATCTTGAGCTGGTACTTTTTTTATTTTACTTGTATTTATATAATACATAGGAATTTAATTAAAAAAAAGAAAATCACAACTGTCGCCAAAGGCAAAACACGTTTGTAAAATTGTAAGAAATTTAAAAAAAATCTAAGAAAAATTTAAGCAACAAATAGGTTTGCAAAGAATGATTGCAGAAAGCTCTAGAATTTGCGCATCAGCTAATTTTATATTAGGTCAGTTAAGACATGGGAGAAAAAAGAGCAGAAGACAATGATTTACAATGGAAAAAAATGTTTGCTCTTTCAGTACTAAAACAGATTCGCGGCTCTGTTTAGGTGTTAACAAGTGTGCTCCAGAAGATATCTTTTTCATGTGGTATCAACAAAGACATTTGAAAGTCGGTAAAATCAACAATATAAAAAATGGACCCAATGGATCGGTGTTGTATCTTTTTACTTGATGAAATGATTATTGAGGTATCTTTTTATTATAACAAAAACAAAGATGTAATAGATCTCCAAGATTGTGGCGATGGAACAGAGATCGCCTTTACTGATCATGCATTAATGTTTATGGCACGTGGAGTTAGACGAAAGTATTGCCTTTGTTGACCATGTATTAGTGTTTATGGCACGTAGTATGACTGCTGCGCATCTGGTCCGCAATATTCAAGATATTTTGAGTAGCTTAAATGACATTAAGCTACGAGATGTGACTACAGTTTACGATCAAAAGCCAACTAAGGTAAAAACAATATCTATGTTAATAGAAGAAGCGCACATAGAAATGATGAGCTCCAGTTGTAAGAAAAGAATACCAGACTTCTTAATATGAAAGCAAGAAGTCGTAGCATTGTTTGATATGCCATGCCTACCAAAAGGAATTCGAAACAATTTGACACTGTAGATTATGATAGAGAAGTGACTCAATAAAAAATATCATAACAACCATTAATGAGATAAAATATATTTGAAAGAAATTACAAAGATATGGTTTAAAATTTTTATGTCCTAGGATTTAAACTAGGACTCAGTTGAAAAATTTTTGGTTGTATTGGAAGCCACGGGCTACGAAACATCAATCTAACTTTAGTGCATTTGTACACGCTTTTAAAAGCTTAATTGTTAATAATTTTGCATCACCACATTCTCCCTGTGGACAAGACATTAGTGATGAAGCACTAAATTCTTTAAGAGAACAGAAACTATAATTCGAGTATTGCTATAAACTATGTGTGACTGGATGATTTTGTATTGACAAAAAACAAAAATAGAGTTGCTTTTTTTTAACTTTTAAGAAACGTTGGAAGTTCTAATATCTGTAAAAATAATTAATAACGGAAAACACTACATTTGAGGACATATTGATCCAGGCGCGTTGTTACAGCCATAAATATTTATTAAAATCGAATACCATGTTTGCTCAAACATTTCACACTAGACACTAGACACCAGAAATATCAATGGTGCAGTTAAAGAAGCTGCCTTCTTATGATTTATGAAAAACAAGAAAAGAAATGTAAAAATTTAAGATTAATAAGAAAATTCAAAAATATATATGATTTTATGTTTTTGCATCTATAATTAATAAACGTACTGTATGATACTAATTGTTTTCTCCTGTTATACATTCCTTATTCTGATCAGTTATGTTTATTATGTACAGAAAATGGGTTTTTAATTTAGTAAATAATTTCTGTAATTTTAAACCTTTACGTATCCAATATTTTATATAGTAACCAATGTTCGTTAAAAATGAAATTGGTTCTGGAATAAAAATCATGTTTTGACGTATATTTAATTTGAAATAATTTATGAAGCATCACGATCTTAAAAATATGTATACAGACATATGTAAATAAAGAAGTAGTTTCTGAGCGAGAACATGAATGTGATGGCTGTTTCGTTCAAAAAAATTTTGGAAAGAAATATATTTATTTTTCAACATAATCTCCTTTCAGCTCTATACACTTTTCCCAGCGGTGTTCAATAAGTTCGATACCCTTTTTACAATAAGAACTGTCTTGCTGCTTAAAATAGCCATTAACTGCCGACATCACTACTTCATCCTTGGAAAATCTTTGACCACTGAGCCATTTTTTCAAGTTTGGGAACAGAAAGTAACCCGAGGGGGCTAAATCTGGCGAATAGGGTGCATGAGGTAGCAATTCAAAATTTAATTCATTAATTTTGGCCATTGCAATAACGGATATGTGAGCTGGTGCATTGTCTTGATGTAACAACACTATCTTCTTAGCCAAATGCGACCGTTTTTTGCTTGATTTCTTCACTCAAATGTTTCAATAAGTTCGCATAATACTCGCCGTTGACAATTTTTTTCTTTTTCAAGATAGTCAATGAAAATTATTCCACGCGCATACCAAAAACTTGATGCCATGACCTTGTCTGCAGATGAAACGGTCTTCGCCTTCTTTGGAGCCGGTTCTCCGTTTTGAGCCCATTATTTTGATTATTCTTTTGTCTCGGGTGTGAAGTGATGGAGTCATGTTTCATTCATGGTTATTATAACAACTTTTTTGAGGTTAATGTTTTGATTAGAGGTAAATAAATAATACAATAATTGTGTATGTGTAAACAAGACTTTCGCAGCTATTTTATAATGTTAAAAATATTCACGTGATTTGATAGTAATTAATCTATCTGTTCAAGCGCGTCACTCAAATTAAATCAATCGTAATCTTTCCAATTTTTGGCATTTAAGGTAATGTACCGTGAGTCACTTTTGTTTAAGCATTTGTTTTGTATGCAACTTATGTTCTTATGTTTAAACATAATACAAATCTTTTTGTGTTTTTATGTAGGAATTACGAAAATAATAGTTATTTCTGTTGAAAACGGTACTTTTAAATCTCATTTTAAGACTCACTACAGCAGTTGTGAGGTAAGACAAAAAAAATCCTGCTTTAGTACGTGATCGGAAATCTAAAAAATGTCTAACAAAGAAACGGAATTGTCAGCTAGTCCGGGTGATTGTCTTTCAAATTCAAAGACGGAGAGAAATATTGTTTCTCTTGATGAAATAATTGCTGCTACAATTCGAACTGTTACTAATGGAAAAGATGTAGTCACTAACAATCCGTCACTAACAATGCATCGATGTAGTCTTTTTTATAATTTCTATCTTAGGGTAATAAAATAAAGTAAGGTGATATTTAGTATAAGTATGTAAAAGGAATACATTGAACAACATAGCAGTTAGTTAGCATTAACTCGTGCTAGTTATTTTGAATAATATAGGTTGCTGTACCTTATCTCAAAATAAGAAGGAGTGATTCAAATATTGCGCCAAAATAGTACATATTTTTAAGAGATTTCATTGGTTCTTGAACAGGCAATTTTAATATGGATAAATTAATGCCAGATATACGCCATTTTTCATCACATTTTTGCATTGTTTTATTTTAATAATATTTAATCTTAATTTTGGATAGGTTGTAGATATTAATCTAAAAAGTAACGTTTGAATAATCATACTTCCATTAAAATGATTTTTTTTCATTTATTTTTATATAATAAAGAAAAAGTTTAATATTGTTGACAAACTACTACATTCACAACTGTTTATCACTCCTTCTTATTCTGAGACAAGGTATAGAATACAAATAAAAATAGCATTATATTATTAAATTATTCTTGCCTTGTTGATACAATTGAAAGTATATATTTCTCAGCTTAATATACATATATTCTTTAACTATAGTCTGAACTTTAACTTTAAATGTTGCAAAAAATAAAATGCACTAAAGGCATACAAAAAAAGATATATTAAAAAAGCATTTAACAAATATTACAAATCATAAAATGCACTAAAGATTATTCTAAAAAACGTATATTAAAGAAGCATTAAAACTTTAACTAGAACTAAACAAAAATTTTAATTTTACAAAATATCTCAGTGTTATGTATTTGTCATATATCTATTAACTTAAAGTAAATATACCAGTTCTGACTTCAAATCTTTATTTTAAAAACTCAAACATATGTATGTTGAAGCAATAAAGTACCTCATTAAAGGAAGAATACTTCTAAATTTATCTTTTTATTTATTATAAGAAAGCCATTAAAAATTACGCAAATGATTATTTTAAATTAAAAGCAAGTCAATTACTAAATAAATACCAACAATAAAATATAAATAAGTTACATGGCAGTTTCTATCAATAATATATATGAAAAAATTATTAATTCATCGATTACAATATCTAATATTTTTTCTCATTCTCAATTCCTCCAAATCTCTTCTGTGCACTGACCCAATGCTTCTTTCTACATATCTCTACCACTTTCATCGTAACACCCTTCCCTGTCAATGCGTTGATCATAATATAGTTTAATATGTGGCCATATCATTTCTATGGCATTAAAGTCACAATGATAGGGGTGGTCGTCAGAAAACTTTGTGCCCACTCGCCTTCAATATTTTGTCAACTTTAAATCGCTGTTCTTTTATATGAGCTTTAGCTACTTATAACAACTCCATTTCAAATTGTTTTGGATCAAATGGAATATTATTATTTTGTAAATAAGTAATAATATTAGCTTCTGTCCAAGATGCTGAAGGCAATTTTTCTTTTATAATAGAATGGTATAATGCATTATCCATTATTATTAAAGATGGCACACATAAATTCATAATTATCGCAGACACACTTTATAAATTTCTATCGTTTATTTCTCCATGATAATCTCCTATTTGATATTTTGATGGAAACACTAATGCATTTGGTACAAATCTTGATTTCGAACCATCATGTACAACAACATATGGTTTTCCATCAAATCCCCTAGTTTTCTTACACTTTTGGCATCATGATCATCTAGCCATGATTCCTTGCAAAACCTTTTGAAAAATCTAAGTTTCATAAAGAAAAATTACTGAGTGTGGTTAAGGTGAATTTAACTTTTTCACATGCTTTTTCAAAAATTCTAATCGCTTTTTAGCAACATGAAATTTTTCAATTAGCAACTCTGTGATTATTATCTCTTTTTAAATCTAAAACTGCTATTGCTCAACACAATTTGTCTCTCTTTCTCATCATTTAATGACTTAACAATAACTTATTTTTCTATAAAATATATTAACATATGTACTAGAAAACAAATAAACTCACTCTGTGAATACATAGGTTAATCTTCCCTTTTTATTTTTTTACATGGCCTCTTTCGCATTTTTTAAAACAGATTTAATAGAGTTATACCGAAACGTAACTTGAAAATAACGCTCTTTGAAAACACTATTTAAATTTTTCGTTAAAGGGTGAAATGGTAAACATGTTGTTTTGAGGTGACAGACATGTGATTTCGCGAATTGTCTTTTTTATGCTAGATTTCCTAATTTATCCATTGATTATTTCCGAATCGAAACCATTGTATCTCGCAATGTCCTTCATAAAATTCAACTCTCTTTCATATCTCACTTTTGTTAGTAGAAAACTAAGCACACGATGATAAGAAAACTGAAGAAGCCATCTTTTGTTGCATGCTGTAATTTGGATCCGCCATGATAAATCTATTAACATTAGTTGCTTCTCGGAAACTATAAATTTTTATTTTATGATTATTTCTACTTAATAGGGTATCTGAGAAAAATAAAGTGTCATTGTTTTCTTTTTCTACCGTAAATTTAATCATCAGGAGTTTTGAATTTAATTGCTTGACGAGTCGTCTAAGTTACATTTATGTGTGTTAAAAATCGTGAAAATGTCATCTACATACCTAATCCAAACTCTTGGAAAATATTTAGCGTTATATTTAAATTCAATTTCAAAATTACTCATGAATAAATTTGCTATAAATGGAGGAAGACAATTGCCTAGTGCTGTACCTTGTTTCTGTGCATAGAACTTACTATCGAATTGGAAACAATTTTGAGACATACATAGGGTTGTCAATGGCGAAAATTCATTCATTTTATCCAGTTCAATTTTATTTTTATAAAGAAATTCTTCTAAATATTTTAAAATTTCAGGAATCGGTACCGAAGGAAACAATAACGTTACCTCGAATGACACTAAAATTTCCTCGTCTTCTAATTTACAAACTTTAATTCTTTGGTCACGTATACAGAATACGAAAATTATTGTGGAAAAGGGTATTTTTAACCTTTAATGATTAATTTAATCAACCACAGTCTTCATTACTTACAATATTAGAAAAAGTAAGTTACCTTTTTTACAAAAGAATCATGCCATAGTTCATATTACTTCAAACCAATAAAATAAAATAAATGGGTTCAACATAGTATTCTGGAAAATAAATGATAAAAACACATAATACACTACAGTAAGGATATTAGGAACTGTTAAATCAAAATCTGTTTTTCTTAATGGTTCTATTCCAGAACCAACATTGTGTTCTTCATTTGATGAACTTGTATTCACATTGATAGAAAATGTATCCAGTGCCTCATTTATCTTTTTTGTGAATGAATTAATTTTCAATTTTTTTACGGGACCACAGATTGTCTTCCATTCGTCAACAGTTATATTATTAAATTATTCTCGTGCCAGTACTTCAACATCAGGAAGCCTAAAAGTTATATTGCGTGCAGCAACTCAGTTTTTAACTGTTCGATGTTGTTCAACTGTGGATGATATAGTAGTAGTCTTAGAATACGGTGACTATACTACTCTAGTAATGTGTCTAATCTAGAATAAAGTTTCCTTAAATAAATATACTAACCAACAGTGAATTGTCTATTGAATGGTACCTATACTTCACGGAAAACAGATTGTGTCGCGTAATGATGCTATATAACTCAAGTTTTGTAATGCTGCTGTCAAATGGAATATTACGGTCGGTTAAAAATTTTTTCATTCACTTTTTGCGAGCAATAAAAGTTATATTTCTGCCCACAGCTACATTATATGATAGTAGGCAGCATTGTTGATCATTAATACAGATTTCTCAGGTAAATTTGGAATTACGTGATCCTGGGCGCAATTCATAAAATTAGTGTTATTCATTTCGTCACTTTTTCTACCTAAAACGTGTATTATGTATTACCAAAGATTCATGTTAGAAGAATATATATAACCTGAAATAAATATTAAAAGGAATTGGGTATAAATCTCATCTCTCCACTTACATGTATTGCAATAAGTCGCTGTCCTTTCGCTATAGTTTTTCAAGCCTTTTAGGGTATCATCATACTAACCCATGTCATATTTGTATGGCTGCTATGTACGTACGCCTCATCTATATAAATGATATGCCTTCCTTCCAATAGTGCATAATTTTTCTTAAAAACTACACGTATAAGACTTATATCATACCTTTCTATTAAAATTCTGTATCTGTCTACTGTTAGCCACCGTCTAAAATAGTATTCATTGTTATTATAATATACAGTAGCATTATTTATACTTAAATCTCATTTTTTTAAATAAGACATATAAGGCCTTTGTATTTAAAATATTATAAAATTATGTGACATACGTAACACAAGGAAACTATTATTTCCAATATTAACTTATATGTTGGCCGGATCTCTCTCTTCCAAGAAATAAAAATTATATATAATTATCTTCATCTTTTCAAAACATTCAGGAGATACAGCATCGGTCTTTCGACTTCTACAAGGCCGTTTTATGAAGGCTACTGAATCACTTTCTTTTCATATTACTTATAAATAATCTGACTAAAATACTATCCTACATTATAAATGATTTCACGGATTTGGCTATGTATTACAGCCCTTTTGATTTCTACATTTTTAATAGTCATGGTACTCCTGCAATTCACATTAATCTAGTGATAATAAATAAATAAATTAAGGTATAGATAATATACTGTTTTAATAAGTCAGGGATATATAGCCTTTAAATATTCAATTTTCAATATCACTAATATTAAAACAAAATATAAAACTCAAAAACAATTTACATAATACGAAAACCAGCACTAAAACAAAATAGATAGTTATATCAATATAAATTGTTATAAATATACCCCACCGCTACTGATAATTCTCAGTGGGCGAACCAATATTCATACATTGCGCTGCTACATCAGAGTATCTTTCTCTATTCTATTATACTGTACATATGTAATTATTTTGGGGGAGTTAATAATATTCTCTCCAGAAAAGGAAAGAAATTAATTCCTAATGATGACTTTTATTCATTTATAAAAAGTATTAAAAAAGATTAAAATTTTAAAAATCTTAATGTGTTTCTAATTATTGTCAGTTCTGATACTCATATACATATAATGTAATACCTTAAAGTAATATAAAGGCCCGTTTTTAGAAAATGAAATGCACACAATCTCTTGTTGTCACTTGAACAAACTCCTTCGTAAGGGTGGTGATTGTCGATATCTTTAATAATATAATGGACATTCTCCAATATATTGCTTACAACATGAGAGCCTTTAAACTTCGAAAAAATCAATCAATATTTTGAGTCATAACAAAATCATGTTTTAAACTTAGTGCTTTATGCTTTCCATTACAATATTTTCGATTAACATCATAAATATTTTGCATTCTTTCTAATGTTTTTTTCTTATATCTTCTATGTCTCTTTCTGTGTAATGTTCTGCTTCCAGCACCCGCCTCAACGGTTCTTTTACCATTCCACCCTAGTATATACCAAATAGAAATCTTAGAATTGTATTGTTTAGAGAAAATTCGATTTGACTTAGAATCTCCCAATTCTCTGGGCCTGTCATAATTTTAGATATTAATAGACTTAATGATCGATTGATTCTTTCAATTTGTCCATTTTCACAGGAATGTCCGGTGACAATGAAAATATGTTGAATAGACTGGTCTCCAAGTATCTATGAAATTTAGCAGAAGTGAATGTAACTCCTCTATAAGATACAATTTGTATAGGTTTACTATAGGTAAGGTAATTTGATAAATGTAAAACAACTTCATCTGAATTTGTGGTCTTGATTAGATATAATTTAATAAATTTGGAGAAATCATCAATTACTGAAAATACAAACTTATGCCGTGTAGATTTCGGTAAGGCCGCATAATGATCTATTTTCAAATACTGAAAAGCTAATTTTTCTTTAGTGATACTATGTAATTCTCCTTGTAGTTTCCCATACTCTGGTGAATAAGTGGTACATTTCAAGTATTCAGATATATATTCTATAAGTCATGTACATATGTCATCGTGAGGGGAGCGTAGTATGTTATTTTGCATGTAATTTCGTACATAAAATAATCTTTCTTCTTTCTGTATACTAAACCGTTTCACAATTCATACTTAGGTGAATCGCGGTCTAACAATTGTTGCTTAATTAATTATATTTCTTTGTCCTCAGTTGGTTTTACTGCCAAGTTTTGTTCCAAAGTATTGTGAGTGTTAATAATTTACGCATTTACTTAATGCAACTGCGTGACGTATTCTCTCATTACTTTGATGCTCCAATGTATAGTCAAAATTTTGTAATGGTAAAGATCGTCGTACAATTTTAATGCCATGAAATTATGTACCAGATTATAATAAAAAAATTTCATTTCAACAATATTTCTGTCTTGTATTATGATTTTAAGTTCTCAAGCTCTTAAAAAACACCCTAAGATACCCTAGTCCCCCTTTTTCAATTTTCACCAGTCATTATATCTCTTAGAAAGGATCACCAATAATCACATGTCAACTTACATGTTATATAATATCTGGTTCTCAACGGTACGGATCGCGTACGCGGTGCGTTTTCGTACGGGTAATTTTCGCCGTAGTTTACCAGGTGCGACACTTTTTAATTATCTGCTGATGATGACAACTTAGTTGTCCAAATACGTATACAGAATACGAAAATTAATGTGGCAATGGGTTATATATCAACCTTCAGTGATTAAATGAATCAACCACAGGCTCTATCAAACCTACCTTCAAGATGACTTCCAGGTCAAAGGAGTGCAACATATTTCACAAGATATACAGTAAAGTTAAGTTATTAAGTGCAGACATTAATTTCTTGAAACGCTGTAAAAATAATAAGGTTTTTCCAAAATTTGTCAAAGTAAAAACAACATCAAATTGTAGAATGACACTTGAAATGAAATATCTGCACAATAATAGAAGTAGATTAGAACTAGAATTATATGAATTACATTTAAAACTAACAAAAAATTTGAATTTCTAGAGTGGTGTATAGTTATAGGAAAATCGGTGAAATCACAAACCACAAATTAAACAAGAAAATTAAAGGTCTTACCAAGAAATTTAGAGAGTTATATCCGCGATCAGACAACAGTCCTAATATAAATCCCATAAAAGAAACACTAGTTGTCAATAATTCATCCGAGACTTTTAATCGACAAGAATTAGACTTATTAAACAAAGGTTTAAAACATTGCTTGCCCAACCGGGACAGTCCTACCGAGGAGGTGATTGCAAACATTGAAACGGCTATTAAGAATTTAGAACCAAATACAAAAAATTTCAATAGAGAGGCTTGAAAGATTCAAATTAAACAGAACTTACAAGAACACAAACTAGTTAACCACGAATGGAACTCAATTAAAAGTCTCAGGTCGAAAGACTGCTTTTATTTAAAAGCAGATAAAGGAAACAAGTTAGTAATTTTGGACAAAAGTGATTATTTTCAAAGAGTAAGAAACTTAATTTGAGAAGGACCATACGTTGAATACACGCAAACTCCATTACCAAAAATGACTAGAGATACAAAAAACGTGTTAAAAAACTGTCCAAAGTTAATAACCCCGAATAAGAATTACAGATTAAGTGTAACTAATCCGTTGATTTCTAGACTATAATGTTTGCCTAAAATACATAAACATAATTAATTTCAAAATGGCTAGTGAATGAATACAAAAATTTGACCGAAAAACTTGAAAGTCTATCAGTTACTAACTCAATAGAATTTATTCAAAAGATTAAAGACTGTAAATTAGAAGATGGGGAAATTTTAGTGTCATTCGACGTAACGTCATTGTTTCCTTCGGTACCCAAAACTGTTTTCAATTTGAAGGGCCCAGACTTAACTATCATTAGCTAGACAAATAAAACATAAAATTTGTTTTAAATTTCTTGAATCCAGATAATTACACCTCATTAACAACAGATCCGATGATTAAATTACAAAAATAAATTAAAGAGTTAATTAATAATTCTCCCAATATCTTTTCACCAGAAAATAAATACAAACATAATAATGAATCCACATTAGACCATACTACTGGATTCATTATAATGTAGTCCCGCTATTTAAAATTTAAAAACAAATGATCGACGTAATCACTAATTGTTGTAATTTTACTTCCACCTAGAAATTGCTTACAACTACCACAAAAATTAAAAAACTTCAAAGCAGCAGGAGTACATTAATTAATTTCTTTTGACGTTCAAAATTTATTCGCTAGTATTCCGTATAAAGATGTTGATTGACATTGTTGATGAACTTTTAGTTATAAATAAAGTAGATCCTGTAATTAAACAACAAATTTTAAACGCATTATCAGTTTGCCTCTCTCAGACTTATTTTCATTTTAATAATATTTATTCTTCCAACAAAGGTCTAATTATGGGTAACCCATTAGCCCGCTTTAAACAGAGATTTTTGTGCATCATTCGGAAACTAAAATCCATAATTACCTGTTGATTATGAATTTCCAATGTTGATATAGATATATAGAAAATATAATCGCCTGTTTCATAGGTACTAAAACATAGCTAAATAGTTTTCTCACAGTCATTGACAGTTTATACCCGAATATAAAATTTAAAATAGAAATAGAAATTAACTATACTCTTAACTTTTATTACCTCCTCCTTTTTAAGGTGAGTGAAAATGTGGTTAGTTATGTGGTTGGGTGAATTTAGACAATTTATTACCTCCTTTGTTTTAATAAATAATAATAGGGATATTATTTAATAGAGAATATTTATTTGGACGTGTTGATTAGTCAATTTATTACGAGCGCGTGTTCGGCTAGTTAAAGCGCTGTAATAAATGCAAATAAAAAAAGAAAAGAAAGTAATATAATTGAATGTAATGTGAGGAGTTAATAATTAGTAGTTGTGTACAATGTGCATCAAAAGTTCAGGACGTGTGCAAAGCTGAAAGAAAGATTATTAATGGAAATGAAACGACAGGATTGCCTTTAAAATTTTATTCACAAGTTAAATTAATTCTTAAAGCTTGAATGTGTTAAATAGAGACAGTTAACAACGAGAGCAACAAATAAAATATGATAAACGTAATAGCAAAGCTGTAATAAAAGGTAAGTCTGGATGTACGAAGGCTACTAATAAAGTATAAAAAAGGGTTAGATTAAAAGGTGCATCGGTTGATGCGTAGAAATACTTGCGATTTGTTTGTGAAGGTGTATATCCTGGGTCAGGATGCTGTGTATATTCCGCGAACGCGAAATTAAACACGAGGTCACAAAAAGCGCGAATAACGGTTCACGGCACAAACACGTGAAGGACGTGTGTAGTCTGGATGACGACAGAAGGCGAAGAGGGTTGTTCTCTTACGAACTGTGGGTTTATAAGGAACCCTTAGGCTGAGGGGCTATATGTGCGTGTCATGTTTGAACGGACCAATGACACGAAAGAATAGGCACGCTAAACTGGCGGAAAGCAAATTAACATATATTAAAATTGTGATCTTAATTTCAATATAAGCATTAAGCAAATTATCTACACAGAATAGTAGACGTGTATTCTGTGTAAAAGAAAGAAAATCGGGATTGGTATTTGAAGCGCGAATTGCATTTAGAAGTCAATGTAACTGAATTGATATCGAATATGAGTCAGTGAAAAGTTGGTATTTTCAAGTACAGTCTTTGGTACCTGATTTCGGTGTTTATTGCAGCCTTGACCATTTGTACGTGACTAACACAAAAGGACTCTGCATCTGAATATATATATACGTGGACCGGACAAATAATGATATTATAATAATTTAGGAATTCAAGATCGAATTGTATTTTAAATTAAATAAATTAATCTTAAAAACGATATAAGAAATTATTATATATAGAGAGTGTAACACTTTCTAGATTTAATAATATCTAAAATTAATAATCGTTTAGAATATGCAATTTATCACAAACCTACACACACAGATACTACCATACACAATTCTTTCTGTTACCCGTTTAATCAAAAAATAGCAGCATATAATAGAATGATGCTTAGATTTTTAACAATTCTTTTTTCTACTTAAAATTTTCAGAAAGAAATAAATACCATTAAAATAATTGCGCTAAATAAGGGCTATAAGAGAAATTTAATTGATAGCTTACTAAGAAAATAACAACTTAAAAAACTCTTACAAATGGTATATCAGACTACACAAATACCAAACACGTATAATCTGTTGAATTACATAGGCCCACAATCTAAGCAAATAAGTAAGTAACTTAAAAAAACATGTAGATATTACTTTTCGAACTAACGATACGTTAGGAGAATGAATTTAAAATAACAAAGACAAAATAAATAACTCCAACAAATCGGGAGTCTAATAAGTTTTCTTGTGATGATTGCTCTAAGATACATTTAAATACTTATAATCATTCTTTTAAATCAGAGTTCACCATTTTACATTTTGAAAAAAGGGTTGAAGTTATCATTTCTTGAAGCTCTTAAAGTAAACGAACATAAAAAAATGTAATAATTTATTAATGACCAAGAAGATTTGAACAATTTTCCCCTGTTATACTTATTTCATTGTAATTGTATACTATTTATTTTATTATATTCTTTTTGACAAAGTATACTGGAAAAACTGTCTGACGATACTTAAACAAAGTTACACGAATGTTGATATTAAAACAAATTACAAAATATTAATAGAGTGCGTTCTAGCCTTAGTAGTAATGTTCTATCGCAAGTGTTTATGTTTAGTATTTAAGAGTTGATGCTTACAATAAGGAATCTAATACAATCTAGGATAATTTTGTAGATTTGCTGGGCGGCCTTGCGTAACCTCTATGTAAGAAGTTCAAGAGTCGTGAGTGGAGGTTCCTCTCTTGTTCTCTTGTTCTTTATTCAGGTAGCGTTAAGATGAACTTTGTTCTTTTTCTTCGAATACCTTATAATGTTTGGGATGAAAATTGTATTTAAAGAACCCCGTGGGGTGCACTGTGGTGCGGAAAAGTCCTCTTTTTTTTCTTTATTGATATTAGGATATTTGGATTCTTTGTTTTGAAGGGAATGTTTCATTATTTGTTTGGATTTTATGTGTTTTAAGGAGGGTCGTCGAGGAATATATCCTGAGCGAGCTTGTGCAATCCATGTAGGAGGTTTACGTTTATTTGAGAAATAAGAGGATTTTCATGGAGTGGGGAGTTTTGGTAGTATTTCTTGGCTATTTCTTTGATAAATTCTTGGAATGTGGGGATGTTTAAGTCTTTGTGAATAGTAAAGTTTCTTACGAACCATGGAGCATTTAGAATGGTTCGAAGAGCTTTATTTTGTTTCGTTTGTAGGCGATTTATATGGGTTTTTGCCGCATGGCCCCAGATTTGGGCTGCGTATGACATTGTTGGTCTTATGACCTGTTTGAATAAGAGAAGTCTGAGTTTCAGGCTCATTTTGTTGGCTCCATTGATGAGTGGATAAATTTGGTTTATTAATCCTGTGGTATGGTTTCTAAGTTGTTCTACGTGGGGTTTCCATGTAAGTCTGCAGTCAAGGGTAATTCCTAAGTATCTTATGTCGCCGTTCCAGGGGATTTCCCTGTTGAACATTGACAGATTTGTGTTTGGACGTTTTCGAGTGTGTCTTGCGAATATTACTACTTTGCTCTTGATTGGGTTGACTTTGATTCGCCAGGTTGCGAATCATTCTTCAAGAGTGTCGATATGGTTTTGGAGTCGGTTTTCTATTAATTCGAGGGAGCGTGATCTCGAATAAATTAGTGTATCGTCCGCATAAAGGGCGATTTGGGTATTGGGGGATAATGGAATGTTGTGCGTAAATATGTTGTAAAGTAATGAGGAGAGGATAGAGCCCTGAGGTACTCCTGCCGTAATTTCTCTTGTGTTTAGTAGTGCCATTTTTCCTTTCCTGGGGAGGAACTTGATCGCTGAAGGTGTAATTTGGTCGTGTCCCGGGGCTTTTCTTCTCTTGATGTCTTTTATTATGTTGTAAATTTCACCAGGGGTTGCTGGGGCGATTTCGGAGAGGTCTGGAATATCTATCACTCGTTCGACTTCTTCATCCACTTGTTCGCTGTGGTCTATGTGTTCATAAACTGGGGTGAAGCAGTTCTCCAGATGATCAGCAAATGCTTCACATTTTTCTTCTGGTGCATAGACCATACCGTCCAAGTAGTGAATTGGGGGAATCGCGGGGGTACGTCCTTTTCCTAATACTCTCTTGACCTTCCACAATTTTGGATTTTCATCGAGACTTTCCATCTTTGCTATCCACGAGGCATTTCGGTAATTGAAAAGCTCGTGTCTGACTTCGACGGAAAGCCGATTTAGTTGCCGTTTGTCT
>JAVIWB010004651.1:0-62094 GCA_031893035.1 Dermolepida albohirtum | reverse complement strand
ACATTTCTCAGTTCACCGTCTTCAATTTTCTGAGTACTGATTGTTCTTTTATGTTAAATGAACGCTTCATGTTAACTTACAATACTGACAATGATTCTATAACTCTACCTTTATATATCTTTATTCACGCACGTAATTATTTTTTGAACCTCATCGAGCTCGGCCAATTCTAAAACCTTATTGATCTTGAAATGACTTTGCAATGGTCTGAAAATTACTAAACCCCCTCGGGCCTAGCCGAACCTAGAACTCCTCGTTAACTTTGACATTGAAATAACCCTAACATTAAAATTAACTGAAACCTCCTTGGCCTCAGCCGATCCTAGAACTTCCTCATTGACCTGGACTGTTCCAACATGTATTGTAGTCAAGGTCAATGAGGAGGTTCGAGAATCGCCTGAGTCCCTCTACCAACATTAGATAAAGCACAAACAACTAATTTTTCAATGTGAAAACTATAACCTTCTACTCATCAGAATGTTTAGATTCTAATTTTCACATGGTAACAGGAACAATTTTGTTATTGATTACTGATCTTTTTAGAACACCATCAATTGCATTGATGCTTGCCACACAGACAATCAACATCTCGACCAGGGTGAAGATTAGCTACTCCTGCAAGATTCCACTCCAAAATTGGAAGGTTATATTCATTAATAACAGCAAAACCTTCATTAGATAAATTCCAGCTACTTTGGGTTTTCCATTTTCTTCGATTTTGAAGTTCTGAACTATATTCCCTAGACTCCATAAATCTTTTTTTACAGTATTGAAGTAAGATGTGCATAAACACTGAATCTCAGGAAGTTGTTCTTCCGGTAGCCCATTCAGTGGTTCTACAAGTGTGTGCGTGTTAAAGGAGTGCTGTCATTTTGGTCAGATGACAGTGGATATAATGATCATGAATTAACACAAGCTTCAAATACAACTCTTTTTAAATATTTTACTGATTCAATAATATAATCCTCCGAAATGAGGTGATTTTGGAGGTAAAAAATAACAATTTAATTGTAATTGACTTAATTTAGTTACCATGTCAGTTTGTGGCGCTTTTAAAAAATTGGCTAATTCGCGTTGTGTACTAACGAAATTTTTGCCACTATTTGACATTATATTCAAACATTTTTTCCGTCTCGCGACAAATCTTTGTAAACAAGCTAAAATGCCTTAGTAGTTAACTCTCTTACTATTTATTGGTGAATAGCTTTAGTAGACAGTTCGTAAGTTAAATGGACTATAATAATTGACTGCAATATTCAAAAACCGACGATTAGGAGTCGTTCTTTCAGTTGGTAGATATGCTACTGAGTGTTCGTGAAATGTTGCGAGTGTCTATAATCAAATATGTAAGTTTCTCTCAATGATGCTAATACAGCATGAGGTCTTGCATGCAATAACCTTAAATGTTCATAATTAATAAGTAATTCAGTAAATTTATGGTTGCCATATATAATTATTGAATGTTTTTATTTCCCTCGAAATTTGAAACGCCCCCCAACGAGCAGTAAATGTCTGTCATGGATTAACGGATTTAAATTTAATGCTAATAATTTACTATTATGAATTAAATTGTGATTTTTTAATAAAATTTATATTTTTCTTGAAAATGATTGCATTTATTAAAGTAATTTTCGTATTCTGTATACGTATTTCGACAACTAAGTTGTCATCATCAGCAGATAATTAAACAGTGTCGCACCCGTTAAAACTACGGCAAAAAATACCCGTACGAAAACAAACTCCGTACGCGATCCGTACTGTTGAGAACCAAAATGTATACTGTATATTCGTTTCACATAATTTTTAAAAATTTTTTACTTAAACTAGGATGAATGACATTAAAAAAAGGAACACGTACATAACAGATAAATACCTACATGTGATTTATTGCATTGTCCCTTTTCTATCATTTAGAAGACCGAATAGAGACGAATGGTTAGGACTCACATCGATGTTTAATACATGGTCTTTATTCTTCAAAATGTACATACTTTCATACGTATCTAATTCGCGATAATTACACACGTTCTTAATTAAATGCAAGCAATCGGCGTTAACACTATGATTACAATCCAACACATGTTTTGTTAAACCCGATGTTTCCGGCCGGTTGAATTTTATATGCGCAGTATGTTCTTTATACCGGGTTTCTATCGATCGTTTTCTTTGGTCGATGTAATGTTTACTACAATCTAAACATATAATGCCATATATTCCTGATTTTTTGTTATTCTCGACTTTGTCTTTTACATTTCCTAAAAGGGATTTTATGGAGTTAGTGGACCGAAAAGTAACTTGAAAACCGCGCTCTTTAAAAACACTATTTAAATTTCTAAACATACAAACTGCTTGTCCCGATTGATTTGAGGTGACAGACATGTGGTATCCCGGATTGTTTTTCTTATGTTGGCCTTCCTAATTAAACCATTGATTATCTCCGAATCAAAACCATTGTATCTCGCGATATTCTTAATAAAGTTCAATTCTTTTTCGTATCTTACTTTTGTTAGTGGGAAATTAAGCAAACGATTGATAAGAAAACTGAACGAAGCCATCTTTTGTTGCATGCTATGATTTGAGTCCGCCGTGATGAATCTATTGACATCGGTTTCTTTTCGGAAAACATCGATTTCTATTTTAAGATTATTCCTAATAACTAAGGCATCCAAAAAAGGCAACTTGTCACTATTTTCTTTTTCTACTGTAAATTTAATGGTCGGAAATTTTGAATTTAACTGTTTGACGAAATCTTCCAAGTTGCATTTATGTGTATTGAAAATCGCGAAAATATCATCAACATACCAAATCCAGATTCTTGGAAAATATTTAGCCTTATGTTTTATTTCAATTTCAAAATTGCTCATGAATAAGTCCGCTATGAGAAAGACAATTGCCCATTGCAGTTCCCTGTTTTTGTTCATAAAACTTCCCTTCAAATTGAAAACAGTTTTGGGACATGCAAAGGTTTGTTAATCTCATGTATTCCTTTATTTTCTCTGGTTCGATCTTATTTTTGTGCAGAAATTCTTCTAAATATTTTAAGGTTTCTGGAATCGGTACCGAAGGAAACAATGACGTTACGTCGAATGATACTAAAATTTCCCCATCTTCTAATTTACAGTCTTTAATCTTTTGAATAAATTCTATTGAATTAGTAACTGATAGACTTTCAAGTTTTTCGGGCAAATTTTTGTATTCGTTCGCTAGCCATTTTGAAATCAAGTCAGTAGGGGAGTTGATCCCTGAGACAATTGGTCTCATTGAGTTGCCTGGTTTATGTATTTTAGGCAAACAATATAGTCTAGGAATCAACGGATTACTTACACTTAATCTGTAATTCTTGTTCGGGGTTATTAACTTTGGACAATTTTTTTTTCGTCTTTCGTCTCTATTCGGTCTGCTAAATGATAGAAAAGGGACAGTGCAATAAATCAAATGTAGGTATTGATCTGTTATGTCCGTGTTCCTTTTTTTAATGTCATTCATTCTAGTTTAAGTAAAACAATTTTTAAAAATCATGTGAAACGAATATACAGGTACATTTTGGTTCTCAACGGTACGGATCGCGTATGGAGTTTGTTTTCGTACGGGTATTTTTCCGTAGTTTTCCAGGTGCGACACTGTTTAATTATCTGCTCATGATGACAACTTAGTTGTCGAAATACGTATACAGAATACGAAAATTAATGTGGCATATCAACCTTTAGTGATCAAGTTAATCAACCACAGGCTCCATCAAAAGTACCTTTGTTTATGTAGTGCATTGTTTTTAAATCGAAGCATATACTGGACTGAATTATTATTTTTAATAGAAAAGACCGCATATGAATATTTTTTAATTTCCTTGTACTCTTGAGAAGATCAGTACTTATTATGTCAGTTGATCAAATTTTATTTGGTAATACCCATTTCGATTCATTCCACCACATGTTACATTGTTTTAATTCAAATGGTGCTAACCCTCAAATATTAGGGTTGTCATGTGTATTTTTCCAGATTCCTGCAGTGCGAGCAGGATAGTTATCTTGTTGGAATCAGACATCATCGAAATTCACATTAAGAACTCGAATAGCTAATGCGTACTTGATTTTTAACAACTAACTTCAAAATTCTCACCCCTCGTTTTGGAACACTAATTTACTTTGATATGATTTGACAAACTCTGTTGACTATGCTCAATTTGACTGCATACATTAACCTCTTGTTACTCTCTTTCCTCATTTAATACTCATTCTTGGAGATCTATACTCATGTCAATACATTTTTCCTTACAATTCGCAAGGCTTGCAATGGTTTCAAATTTTTGGACAATATTTAATACTCTTTTAATTGTAAGAACATGTTTGTTAAACGGCCGATCACCTCTTTGCAGTACTACCAAAGTGATACCATTTAATTATTTGTACTTTTTCTCCATTAGTGAATATCATTTTATTAAAAATTTGAAATAGAGTATAATTTTGATGGAGCCTGTGGTTGATTCACTTAATCACTGAAGGTTGATATATAACCCCTTGCCACATTAATTTTCGAATTCTGTATACGTATTTCGACAACTAAGTTGTCATCATCAGCAGATGATGATGATGATGATGATGATGATGATGATGATGACAACTAATGTGGCAAGGGGTTATATATCAACCTTCAGTGATTAATTGAAATAGAGTAACCAAAATAATAAAAGTAATATAATAAATAGATTTGAAATTATAATTTAATAAAGAAATATAAAATAATGTTGCAAATTAAATTTATAAATTCAGAAAAATAAATTTCTGGAGATCGATTGAAAATGTGTGGGAGCTGATGAAGAGAGAAGTGGCTAAGGATGTGATAACTAACAAAACGCAGCTCCTAGAAAAGATTATTTACATATGGAATCATCATCCTCAATTGCAGGAGACAGTACAGTCTTGCATTGACAGCATGCCGCGTAGAATTAAAGCTTTGATAGCGGCTAAAGGTGGTTCAACTAAATATTGAATTTTACTAACATTAATTTTAGTTTTCTTTAAAACCTAATAAAGTTATGCTTTTCTAAATTAATGCTGTTTTATTTATGTCAAATAAACAGGTAATTGATTGAGTAATATAAAACTAAAAAGCAAATCAATATAAAATAATAAAACGGTACAATATCACTTGGTAATTCATATTTTACATGAAATCTTGCAGTGCGTCTAATAATTTGGCCAGGGCTGTATGTGTAGTAAAAATTTCCTTGGTTATTTTAAAAGTAAATTAATACTTATTTTTTAATAAAATTGAATTTAACGTGAATTTCTCATACTAAACAGTAGGTGACCCACGATTATTATTTACACATTGTTCTGATGGTGAAGTTGCTTCAGTACAAGATGCACTTCTAAAAAGAAGTGAAATAACGAATTTTATGATCACTCAAGAGAAATGTTTACAAACAACGTATATTTGCTCAGTGATAAAGCTTATCTCTACATTCTACGATTCATTATTCTTTATAAAGACAATGGTCACTTGATGAGAGAACAAAAACATTTCAATAACGTTTACTTATCTATAAGAATTACAATTGAAAGAGCTTCTACTTTATTCAAAAAATATTTAGAATATTAAAATGAATGGATGTAAGGCAGATCGAATAGTTTTCATCTTATATAATTGTATGTTGTGTCCTTCACAATTTATACATTTTATAACAAGATGTTGCGCGCAAGTTAATCTTGAAGTGGATATAGTAATAGAGACAGAGTAGAAAAAATACTGAGAGAGAATTATGTAACAGGAGACAATTAAGAAGATTTGAACTTTGTAATTAAATCAAATGAAGCAATTGCTTTCATCAAGATCTAAGAATATTTAAACACATTCGATGATACATTATTCGCAATCCACCTTTCAAAATTTTTCAGAAAAGCTCAAACTTTCACATAGAAAATAATTATTTTTCCAGTTTTTATTTAGCACCAGTAACCTCCTTTCCTCGACATTATCTCTTGGTTTATTGATTGTTCAGTATCACCATAGACTGTTAAAAAATAATAACTCTATTTATAATGAATGCTATCTTAAACTCTTAAAATGTACTATTCATTGTATATACAAAAAATATTCTAAAATATACAGAATTTCATAAACTTGGTAAGGACCAGAGATAATTATAAATAATTAAAAGCATATTGCATGGGCTTTAAAGAAACTCATAACTTACGCTCATAACAAACTTTGTAAACATACAATCTAAGAATATGGCATCACTAAAACCAATATGTCCTGACTTACACTATGGTAATAGATGACTTTACTACAAAAATTTAATTTTTCACTGAAGGAAAAAAATGTTATTTCGATATTTAAAACAATAGACTAGAATGAAATAACATATTCATATGATGAATTATGACTATTTATTTAAATAACAATAATACATGTCGGTTACACTAGATTTTTAATGTTCAATACCTTATATAGAATATTTGTCTTCTTGTTTAATATCTACCGGTATTGCTCCAACTTCTTTTAATAAATTATGTTTGTCTTGGAAATAATCTCTATACCATTTAATATGTTCTTGTTTACACTTTACACTCATATAAGGGTTTTTAGAAAGTCCAACACAGACCAATTCCATAAAATGCCTTATAGGACCTTTAGAGGGACACCAAGAGTCTAAATGCTTTTCCAAAAAAACATGCTCAGTAAAGCAAACATTTTTTTCCTCTTCCATGCCTAAATGTTTAAAGATTCAGTTCAATTATTAGATAATAATTAAGAATGTTTTTGATTATCAAATTTATTGCAGTTATCAAATTTCAATGTATGTACATATATGTGCTCAAACAAATGTAAAGGGATCATTTATTCCATCAAATTGCTACAATAATGGAAATAAGATATCAAGGCAAAAAAACTAAATGCGATACTAAGAGATTTATGTTAGCTACTCAACAAAGATGCTGAAGAGAGTGACATAGGGGAATACAGGAGAAATGAAGATCGAAGTGAAACTTTTCCTCTTTCTCTTCTCCCTTGCTATGTTATGCAGTAATATTCTATCAAAGATACAAAATATGCAGGCAAAAATCAAAAAATGTTAAAAATAACTTTTGAAAATAGATCACTTCAATTCTATTGCAGAAAATCGATACTGACCTTGCTCATTATCAATAGGAAATTTCCACGCTTTTCCCTGTTCTGTCCATAATATCATTTGTTGAAAATAATTTGCTGGAGGGTGAGTTATTGCTAGTTGTAAATCACGACTATGCAATTTTTGCCATGTTTTGTTCACTTCAGATTCTGTATATTGCTTTATATCAGAAAATATTCCCAAACACACTTTACCAAATAGATCAATTTTTTCTCTTTCTCTGTAAATTATGCTACTATAACCTCCATTATTCGAACATATTGAATTCTATATTTTACCTACTGACTACTTGAATATCTGGGGAACGGTTTTTAATAAATCTGGTAGATGTAACTTCGGTACTTTTATGGTCTTTAGATGCTTGTAAAATACTTTTTACTTGTTGCGCACGTGATAAATTCTCAACATTTTGATTATTTCTATCTATCTTCATACCTTTCACAATATCACTGCAACAATACTTTAAAAGTACAGTGATATGAATGAAATTGACTACATTATATATAATAAGAAATGCGGGTGAATTGAAGTAAATAATTTATCAAACAAATAAATAAATTAACAAACAAATAAAAAAAATAAATAAGTAATTAAATACATAAATTAATAAATGCAAAATATCTAGATATACTTTTTAAAAATTTAATAATTAATTTGTATATACTTGTTCTAAATAATTAATTATTTGGAAAGAAAATCCTTGAATAATGTACATGTGCCGATATTTTGAAATACAATATAGGAAATTACTATACCTTAAACTTGGGACTGATGGTTTACTTACTCCACTTGTATTATCTGAATTTAATAATTTAAATAGCAATTCTGACTCTGTTTGCTTTACATTTCCCCCGAGAGATTCTGCTACATTTTTTACTGAAGATATAACATCTGTATCTAAAATAGAAAATTCAGTTGATAGAAGATATTAAAGATATAACTAACTTATTGAATGTGTTTTTATCTCTTTATTTTCAGTTTTTTCTCTAGTGATCTTTTTAGGCTTTGGTTTTGCCAAGTTTAAATTAGAAGCACTGATAACTCCATCATTTTCGACTATTTGTTTCAATAATTGATTTAGTTTGTCTAAAGCTTCTGCATTTTGTTTTTTATTAGAGGCATTTTCATTTTCTTCTGAGTTTTTACTCGACTTTTGCTTTATTTGGAAAAATTGAGAGTATACAAGTGAAATATTTTTCATTGGAGACCTGAAATTTAATAAAATAAGAAAAATATATTAACGCAAAAACAAAAAAAACCTTTTGCATAAAGTAATCTTATTCATTTTGCATGTAATTAAGTAAATAATCTATAAACTAATATATATTTAAACACCACCATTTATTACTTATTACAATATAACCTCACTTACAAGTAACAAGTATTAATTTTATATACTCTGCTTCAAACGACAATTTTCCGAACAGACCCTAAGCCCAAATTACAAGCTACAAAATTCTGAAATCAATTTCATACAATAAACTTATATTCTAAAACATGAAAAACATAAAACCGGTGCTTACAACAGAATTCCAATGTAGTAGTACAATATGTGAAAGTAAAGTAGATTAGAAAAGTAAATAAATTAGTAATATTGTTACATAATCCTTGCATTAAAATTCTTGTTTTTATATATCTTGATATTTATTTAGAAAACACATGTAATTTTATTTATTTGTTTAAAGAAGTTCTAATAGTATATCATTGTAGATACATTACGTATACATAATAATACTTAATGCTAATTAATAATAATGAAAGCATTGATATTTCACAGACTGTTTCTATATTTTATCAGATATTTATAAGCTTTTAAATTGGATCTACATTTCTTGATGAATAAACTACTTATTTTATCTTAGGGCATTCCAATGTTAAGTTAAATAACTACAATTCTTTAAATTAACCAGTGGGAAATTGAAGTTAATCAAACAAGTTTCTCTATGTATCATTTTATTTTATCTAGTATTTGCAATACAAAAAAGGAATTAATCAGTAGGCAATAGCTTACATTATACAACTGTAACAATTTATGATTATGACCATTAATTAAAGTTAATGACAAAAATATCCGATCTTATAAAATTATTTCATGATTTTCAGATTCATTCCGATGCTGGTGAGGAAACCGAATCATTACTATCACTATTGTCTTCTCCAATAGAAATTATGAATGGTTTTATAACTTCATCAATAATTCCATCAAGGCCCCTCATACATGTTTCTTTTGATAACATGATTTATGCAGTTTTGCCAAGTGGTTGCCATTATATTATTGAGTAAGTTGCTTAACTCTATTTAATTCAAAAATTTTATTTTTCGGAGCAATCTCATTTTTTATTTGCGTCCATACAAATTCAAATGGCTGAATCCGTTTGAATTTCTTGAGCGAATGGAAATCTCAGAGTTATTTCAAATATGAACGCCAAAGAATGTTTTCTGTGAATATTTGGTTAGACATCTTAAACCTTCAAATTGTAGGATCAATATTACTTTCAAATAGACTAAATGCAAATGAATACGTAAATGTGTTGGAGAAAGTATTGGATAATGTTCCATTAAATGTCAGCTAACATATATTACAAAGGGCACTAGGAAAATAATACGACGCAACAATGAATCGTAGGATTCTGCTTGTTGCTGCATGTTGAGACATATTCATACGTGCACAGTAACCGCCGCGCCATGTCGATGGGCTCAGTTACTCATTAGCAGTGAGAGTGTAAAGTGCTTGCGATGGCATCGTGGTCACGAAATGAGATAAGGGCAGTTTTGCGTTATAATTTCGCGCGTGGTTTAAACATAGACCAGTGCTTCGAAGAAATTACTCTTGCACTAGGTGATGTTTGTCCACATCGCACAATGATATTCAGGTGGTATAGAGAATTCCAAAGGGGAAATTTAACTGAGGAGGATGCTGAACGGCCGGAAAGGCCACGAACGTCAGTTACGGAGGAAAACGTTACTACTGTGAGGAAAGTGCTTGGCGAGGACAGGCGAGTGACCTACCAATAGATAGAGGGTACTTCAGGCCTAAATACACCAGCAATTCGTTCGATTCCGCATGATCATTTGCACGTAAAGAAACTTTGTTCTCTCTGGGTGCCGCATCGACTGACTGAAGAGCAGATGACACGACGTGTGACTTGATGCCGGGAGATGCTAAAAAAGTTTAATAAGGGACAATCTCGATATGTGAACAGCATCGTGACAGGTGACGAGACGGGGCTGTACTATTACGATGTGCCGACCAAAGCTCAAAACAAAGTTTGGGTCTTTGATGACGAAGACACACCCATAGTCGTCAGAAAATCCCGATCTGTAAAGAAGAATTTGTATCTTTCAAATCGAGTGGAATTGTGGAACGCGTCGTTTTGGACACACAGAAGACAGTCACAGCTAAGTGGTACACTGAACAGTGTCTGCCTAAAGTCATTGGATCTATGAAAAACCTGCGGCCAAAGTCAAGAATGAACACCTGATTCCTCCATCACGATAATGCCCCAACTCGAATATTTGACCACGACAGGATTGAAACTTCTGGAGCACCTCCTTACTTTGAAAAAATTAAATAAACAAAGCTGTATTGCAAAACTTTCCGGGTACCCTTTGTACATGCACGATGGCGCACCGGCTCATAATGCAAAAATTACAGGACCATGATTGAACGAACGTTTTTCAGATAGGTGAATTGAACGAAATTGACCAATATTATGGCCTGCAAGATCACCAGTCATATCATTCCTACTGATTTACTGATGGTTTTATACCATGTTGCCAAATCTACACTTCTTTAAAGTAATTTATATGACTTAACTAATGACAATACAATACGACATTACTGTATTCGAATTATCGATTGAGATTTAAACATAGAACCGCCCTACTTGACTGTTATCTGTGAATTTCTGACCATTCTGTATAAACTTTTTTCTTATTTTTTTTTGTCGTAGAATCTGTTTATGTAAAGTCGGTGCACCATTTTGTTATACTCTGTATATTAAATAATTTCATATTATGAAAATAATCCTTATAATAAACATAATGATATATTGAACATATTATTTATACAACTCATGTTTCTTGGAGCCAGAGGGCTTCGTGAATACTCCCTATGAGTTACTTGACTAAATTGTGGCAGTGTGACGTGTACTGACAGCAGGTGGAAATAGATTGAGATATATTAATTTTAAAGTTTTTTAAATATTTCATTAAGTGGGCATTGTGAAATTTTTTGGGTTACTTCGATACACTTAAAAAGAGCTTTGCTTTAGCATTTTATTTAACGAAATTAAAATTAATATAGATTTATGTAATAACAAGCTTACTTATAATTAATTGCGAGTTGTTAAAGTTGAGGAATACAAATCTACAATGATTCATAAATCAAAATTTCCTTTAACCTGTTAGAATCACTTAGAATTTATACATTTTAATGGTTCACACCTATTTACCGAAAGTTAAAAATCCAACAATAAAAAAATTTTCTTTCTCTGTAGGCGAAGGTCATTCAAATCCAGACTATATAGTATTTCTCTTTCGTTATTTGGGTATTCTCATATTGTGAAATAATTGTATTCGAAATATTATTGGATTTGAATAACGCTTTACATATATGGATCTGTTGCGGCTCTTTGATTATCAAATTAGTGTAAGGTCCTTCCTCTCTTTTCAATTTTAGTATTAAAACGACCGATTTCATTAATAAAGTGTTTAAGGTATGATGCTCGATTGATAATTAATTATTATTATTGAACGGAATATAACTAAAAACATTAAGGAAAAAAATTTCTAACAAAAAACGCGGAAGACGTTTAATACATATAATATGCTCTCTGTTGTGTTTTTGATTTTACTCTTTTGTTTTTGTAATTGAATATTGTTTAATACCCAACCTAATATAATATGAAAAACAAGAAACTTAATTATTTTAGTTATGGAAATAATGGCGGGTAAATAGCACCTTGAATGATAAGGATTTTGATAATTAATTATCCTTAGTGTATAGTCATGGTACTATATTAATTTAATGTTAATTTGCAAAGAAAAAATATGCTAGTAACTACATTGTCGTCAATAAGTCGTAAGTGGTGAGAGGGCGAAAAGGAAATTTATATATGTATATTGATTCTAATATGTAATAAAGTGGGTATTTTTAGTGGTTAAGGTTTATAGTGTTAGCTCGTTTAATTTATATAACTTTTCATTATTTACTGAAATTAGAATCACATTTTTAAAGTCTTACTACCTATTTAATTTATTTTATTATTATAAATTTAGTAAATATGTAAGTTTAATGTACATACACAATAGTTAAGCCATGCTGTTTAAATCGTTTAAATACATTTAAGGATTTTTTTATTCAACAGTTTTACTAATTTATGTCAAATATTATACCAACATAAAAATCCTTACCAGAATTTAGATTGATTTAAATATTAGTGCTAATTAATCATTGTAATAATTTATTTTATTTACGAATATTATTTAGTCTGGTAACGTAAATGGTTTTGTAGGTTATAGATTGTCCAGAATTTTTATTTGTTTGACATGGTAACAAAATTATATTTCTAAATAAAAATATCTTCTAATTATCAATACAAACAGCAAGTGTTTTTACGATATACGAAATTAAAGATAATTTTTGAAGGACAGGTTATTTTTAGTCCAAATGGCGTTCAGAAAGTATAGTTTAATGGATGATGAGACTCCATAATTTTTACTATGTGGATACAAATAAATTACTACTAACTATTCATACTAGGCGTAAATCAGATTTTAAAGACATATATTCTCAACCATATAATAGCAACAAAATAAAACTGTACAATGATGTGAAAGGTATTTAATAAGTATATATAATTAAAATTAAAATGCATTTATTTGAATGGTTTTAGATAATATACAATTTATTCAAAGATTTGGTTTATTAAAAAAACTACCTGTTCACGAAGGCTGTGTAAATACATTACAATGGAATAATACTGGGGAATATATATTATCTGGTTCTGATGATCAGCATATTGTTATAACACATGGACATAATTATAAAATATTAGTAGATTATACAACTAGTCATCATGCCAATATATTTAGTGCAAAGTTTTTACCTTCGTGTGGAGATCAACAAATAGTGTCTTGTTCAGGAGATGGAATTATACTTCACACAGGTATTTTAATGTGAATGTATTTTTTATTTTCCAAATCTTGTTTAACAAAATCAAAATTTTATCAAAGGTTTCAATTTTTTTAACCCCGTTTTTTTATTGATAATTGTAGCAAAATTTAATAGCAAATACTTAATAGACAATTTTCAGACAAATTTTCTGTTATGTGTACTTATATCTGCACAGGGTGACTGGTTAATTAGAACTACCAATTGCTTCACATGGAAATATAATAAAATGGAAATTTTGCATATAGTAATTAATTTGTATTCTAAGCTAGAACAGTTATTGCTCTTATCATCTATATAAGTATATATACGGCAGGTGTTGTTTTGCTTTAAAATAAATAGTAAGCTTTCAAAATAATTACTTTTTTGCAAAGAATGCAAACTAATCTTTATTACTTAAATTGTACAAATTATATAAATAAAAAAACTGTTTCTATAGGTTATACCTCTGGTGGCAAGAATTCTGTATCGTGCATTCCATTTTATTATCACAGATATGGGTTTTGTAATCGTTCAAATTGTTCTAATTTGCTTGTTTTTTTTTCATTTGCTAGCTCGTAACACTCCTTGACATTTCCTCTGGAAATTTATTTCATGTTTTTTTCAGTTTCGTATTTTTCACATGATTTAATCCATTATTTAATCTCATTGTTTCGTATACTCCTTTTTTTTGGAGAAGTAATTGTTGTATTTACGCTATCGCAATAGTTATCTATATACTGTATGGCGAATGATTCAGTGTCTGTTGCAAAATATATCTATATAAAAAAAACTGTCGATTTCTAATTAGTCTGACTTGGAAATCGTGGGCAGCCCCCAACTAATATATGTATTAAATGTCTGTTTTGTATTGGAATTAAATTTATCTGTATAAACCCAGTGGTTTCTGAACTGTTCATCGATATTATAATATACATGATGCTATAATCCCATAGGTTACAATACAATTGATGAAATTTATTTGCTTACCAGATCTGAATATTCTTCAAAAATGTAAATATATATTGACTTGATTCACAAAGCATCTGTACGAAAGATAGCCTTTTGCCAAGGAGATGATATGATACCTTACTTTGTGATGTAGTGACTTACTTCAAACTGGACAGATCAAAGTGATTGAGTTTTAAATCATGCATTCTTTTTGGTAACATTTTGTTAATACATGAAAATGATCATAAGCATATTGCGATTGGCGGGAGCAAATATATATTTGATTAATCTGCACAAAATCCTGATACAGGAACGTCGTTGAAGAAACTACAGCACTTTAGGAATGAGATATTAAAAATCTGTACAAAGTATGTGGTGATATTCATTAATATCCCCAGTAACGATTTTACAATTAATTATTAACCACAGACTATTAACAAGATCATTCACTCTTCTTTTTTAAAGTGACGTGTATTTATGTTCTCTAAATAACACCAATTTCCTGAACAAGTTTTTAAATGAATTTTTTTAAGGTTAATTGAATATAGTATGTTACCTGTTATATTTATGTCAAGTTAATAAATGATTACTATAATTGTAATACAATTTTTATTCGTGTTTTGCTGTAATCAACGTGCCGCTCTTCATGGCAACAGTTTCTTCAGTATCTATTATTATAGTATTTGTTTTGAAGGTTTTAAATCACTGGGGTTTGTCATGCACACCTCCAAATATTTCAGTGATACCATTTTACTTAAACCATTATATTACGCTTGTGAAGTAAGTAAAATCGAATATTGCTGCAATATAGTATACCATATATGCATGTGCATTGGAAAGCATTAGTCGTAAATTTTTAAAGTTTCTTACTTTCAAGATTGCCGGAGTTTATCCATAAAGGTACATCACAAGATGAATTGTTTTTGCAAGATGACATGACCTCATTGTGTGTCAGAAGGTTTTCTCTATTTGAAAAGGGCGTGGTCTTTTTAATAACATTGAGTGTTCCTTTTTTGCTCGGGCGTATGTGTTTTCTGATAGCTCGCATTAACTCCAGGAGCAATTCATTTTTGATTTCCGACTGCGAGGACGAACGTTTTGAGGAGAAGGCTAATCTACATTTTACCTAGAATAGCTAACGGAATTTCCAGAGGACATGTTTACATAGGCGAAACTTCATTTATTTTTTTTTCATTATGAATAATATATGCCAGGGATATGTAATAAATGAATTGTTTTTAATGTATTTTTCCTTTATCGGGCTTCTGCCTGTGGAAATAAACATTATTATTATTATAATTACTATTACTTTATAATTGTTATTATTATCATTATCATGGCCTTCCAAGTCCTGGAGAAGTTGATAGGATGAATAGTGGAACGTAGTTCTAATAACAATTACTCGCGAAACTCAGAAGAAGAATGTATTTTTGATGATAAAGTTCATAATTTTATTATTACAAGATCGAAATTCGTAATGAACTTGCATAGTATTCTGTCCATATTTTTGGAATAAAGATAAAAACAATTTTTACTTGCAATAAAAGTTTGAAAATAATAATTGCAATTTAGAGCAAATAAATGTATATTGAAAAAGAAAAGAATTGTCTCTAAACATTAAATATTTCCATTTTTGGTAAAGTTTATTCATAAGTGTATGTATATTATACTGAAACTAAATATTAGTCACCCAAATTTAATACTTATATTTATCATCAGTACTATTTGTAGCACATATTGATGTGTATGTTTTAACGAATTTTTAATTGAATTTAAACGGTGTTATATTAAAATTGCTTTTATACTGTAACCATATTATGTTGGCGTAAATTTATATAGCTATGCGTCAAAACGGAGGGAATATATTGAAATATTAATTATGCTATTTCATAAAATTGAAAAGTAAATGAGACTTAAGTTACATAATTTATGCGTTCTGGGAGATTTGTGGGTAATATGAAGGGATATTATATGGTGATACTAGTTGAGTTGCACGGTACTGTAGAAACGAATTTCTCAATTGGGCTTATATACGCTTTATAAAATAAATATTGAAATGAATCCTATTTTACAAAGAAATCAAGGTAGGGATAATAATATTTATTATCTCCTCAAAAAATGGTTTTAAAAGAAATTAGGAAAGTTTTTTAAAAAATTCCATAGTCACATAGTTAAATACTAGTGAGAAATAATTATGCAATGTTATAAATTAAAAGAAATATATTAAATAATAAAAAGAAAGTCTGCTTTTTCATTTTATTTTAATTACATTACTTTTATATTACAAAAATAAGTGCAGTCAAAGTTAATCTTTGCTTTTAAGACTTACAACGTTCAAAAGAAACCTATAATAACCAATTCAACTGTCATGCTGGTACCACTTACGAGGTAATAACTATATTCAATGATCCCAATACATTTTTAAGCTGTGGGGAAGATGGAACTGTACGTTGGTTTGATTTGAGAACCAAATCAAGGTAAATTGCATAATATTCTACAAAATTTTTTCTTCATATATTTTTTTTTTCGGTAGCTGTAAGAAAATGAGTTGTAAAGAAGATATTTTAATTTCACATACTTATGCTATAACAGCATTGGACATAAATCCTGTAGCATCACATCATCTTGCCGTAGGATGCTCAGATTCTACAGTTAGAATATATGACCGTAGATGCTTAACTACTCAGGGTGGAGGTAATGTAATTTAGAGAATTTACGCATAAATTTATGTGCACCTTTCGGTATATTTTATTTACTGTTGTATATTAACATAGACTTACATTTCCGATTTGGTTACTGAAGTATGATGTATGTATGTGTGCGCGCGCGCATGTATATATATATATATATTGGGTCTGGGAAAAAGTTCGTGGCGTTTTTCCCGATAGATGGCATTGGTTGCCGATAACTAAAGAACAACAAGTCACAGCGACACCACCGGCGGCTCGTTTTTTAGATGACCTTCCGAACGTTAGTTTGAGCGTAGAAACATTGTAATCGGTGCAGTGGTTGGAAAGTTATTCGCACTTGAAAATGGAGAAGAATAATGAGAAATTTCGCTATATTCTGCAATATTATTATGATAAGGGGAAGAACGCTGCGCAGGCTTGTGATAAAATTTGTGCTGTGTACGGTGAAGGTACTTTATCGAAATCTGTTGCGCGGAAATGGTTCGCTCGCTTTCGTTCTGGAAATTTCAATGTGAAAGATGAGTCACGCTCCGGTCGTCCAATCACTGAAAAATCTGATGAAATTCTTGAAAAAGTCCAACAAGATAAGCATATCAGCAGTGTCGATATTGGCATGGAGCTAGGCATTGACCACAAAACTGTTTTGAACCATTTACACAAAGCTGGTTACAAAAAAAAGCTTGACGTATGGGTTCCTCATGAGTTGAGCGTGAAAAACATGATTGACCGAATTAACATCTGCGATGCGCTGCTGAAACGGAATGAAATCGAGCCGTTTCTGAAACGTTTAATAACCGGAGATGAAAAATGGATTACGTACGATAATCGGAAGCGTAAAAGATCGTGGATAAAGGATGGTGAGCCGTCACAAGCGTTCGCTAAGCCAACATTGACGCCAAAAAAAGTGATGCTGTGTGTATGGTGGGACTGGAGGGGAATCGTCCACTACGAGCTACTTCCAACTGGTCAGACGATTGATTCTCAACTCTACTGTGCACAACTAGAGAGATTACGCCAGGCGATTGAAAGAAAACGGCCCGAATTGATTAATAGGAAAGGTGTTGTCTTCCATCATGACAACGCCCGACCACACACTTCTTTGATGACCCGTCAAAAATTGAGAGAGTTTGGTTGGGAAGTTTTGATGCACCCACCTTACAGTCCGGATATAGCACCCTCTGACTATCATCTGTTTCGATCTCTGCAGAACTCTCTCAATGGAATTAAGTTGGTTTCAAAAGAAGCCTGTGAAAACTACTTGATTCAGTTTTTCGACCAGAAACCACAGAAGTTTTTCACCGATGGGATCATGGATCTACCAAAAAAATGGCGAAACATTGTCGATAATAATGGAGCATATTCGGTTTAAATGAATTCGTCCACGCGCCATGCGGGGACCAGTTGAATTTTACTGAAAAAACGCCACGAACTTTTTCCCAGACCCAATATATACAGCACGACCATCATATCCTTGGACAAAAATCTACTGCGCATCGTAGGCGTGCCGGGTGGTACACTCCGAGTCATCGGTAAGCTGTTTGTGTCCTCAGTGTGCTTATGATCGTTGCGTGGTTAAGTTGTTAAGTTACGGTTAGTCAAAGTGAGTAATTGAGGTCTTGCATTATAATTGGTTATTATTTGTTTTATTTATTATAATTAATAATGTCCAACTTAGGAGGTGGAAAAGGACTGCATTCACAAACCCGTGAAGTCGTGTTTAATGTTTTTAAGTTTTTAAAGACAATTTCAGATAACGAAACAGACATAAGAAATTGTACAAAAAGCGAATTAAAGGAATACGTAGCAAGAGCAACTGGTGTTTCAAGAGCTTCTGTCTATAATATTTTAAAAGAGGGGAACGAATATCAAGCAGAACCAGAACGAAATGAGAAAGAGAACACAGAACAACTACCAGTTTTCAAATCGCCAAAAAAGAAAAGATCGAGGAAATGTTTAGTAATGGATTCAATAGACGACATTGACCTACACCAAATAAAACATATTATTTATAATTTCCACAAGACAAATAATCAGCGGATTACTATTAAAAATTTACTACAAAAACTTAAAGAAGATATAAATTTTCCGGGCGGCCGAGAATCCTTAAGAAAAATTATAAAGAAGCTTGGTTTTAGATTCTGTGCTACACAAAACAATCGCAAGATATTACAAGAAAAACCAGATATCAGAAACATTCGTACAAATTTTTTACGAAAAATAGATGTATATCGACGGCAAAATCGTCCAACTATTTATATGGATGAATCCTATATTCATAGCGGCCATACAAAATCGAAAAGTTGGACAGACAAGTCAAGAAATGGGTTATTTTCGACAATCTCCAAGGGCCAGCGTTTAATTATGTTGCACGCTGGAGGTGAGAACCATGGATTTGTAGAAAACGCTTTGTTACTTTTTAAATCCGGAACAAAATCCGGTGATTACCATCACGAAATGAATTTCGAAAATTACCAAAAATGGCTCGTTGAAAAACTAATACCAAATTTACCAAAAAATTCAGTACTAGTTATTGACAATGCTCCATACCACAATGTTCAGATAAATCCAGCGCCTAATTCTAATGCAAACAAGCAAAAAATGTTACACTGGTTGACCGAAAAAGGTATTGCCTGTACATCTGATATGACGAAAGCCCAGTTATATATGTTAATAAAATATAATAAACAACAACACTTACGATATAAAATAGACGCAATTTTGGAGGCACACGGTCATACAACTTTACGATTGCCTCCGTATCACCCTGAACTAAATCCAATCGAAATGATTTGGGCGACTGTGAAAAATTTTGTGGCATCACAAAATGTCACATTTAAATTAGAGGACGCTAAAAGGCTAGCGGAAGAAAAATTTAAAAGCATTACAGTAAATGACTGGAACAAACTTTGCACTCACGTGAAGAGAGTCGAAGATGAATATAAACAAAATGAAGTTTTTATGGATGTTCTTACGGAGTCACTAATTATAAACGTGGGTGCTGATACATCTAACAGTGATTTTGGTTTCAGCGATGATTCAGAATAACTTAGTAATCATTGCTTTGTGAATGTGTTTTATTATGTAATTTATTATGTAATTATGTAATCATTTTGAAATAAAGCTATTTGCTTCTAATTACTGGGTATTATTAAAAAATTTTGTAATTACATTATCTACCTAATCATATTAAGATTTACTTTCATAGTACATCCTCAATAGAACACTATTAAATAACACTTAGCAGCCTCATTAATTAATAATTTACATTCCATTTGGACCAGTATAACATATATTAATAAATAAAAATTTTCTAAATTCTTATTCTTGGCGTCGCGTAGTACAAAATAAAACCGCGCCTTTCTGTTGGGAATGTACCTAATCACCGAAGCGAGCGACACACTGGCGGCTGAGTACGAGTAATACCGAAAGTGTGCGCAGATTTTTCTAAGGATATGATGGTCTTGCTGTATATATATATGAAAATTAGTAAGGAATCGAACCACGGTCGTCTCATCTCAATTTCATTCATTACCATCTAGAATTTCTTATGTGTTTATTGTACACATATTTGTTGCAGTTGTCAGTGACTTTCACTTTGATTTGTTCTTAATTTTATGATTCGCAGTCATTATAATCACGAAGATAAAATTAATTGATACTTTTTCGACCTTTTTCTACATCCACAGATTGTTTCATATGAAATTTTATTTTGTACAAAATACAAGAAAACGATATATTTTTGAAATCGCTTTAATATAGAATACAAACATACATATATGTGGTGCCATATATATTTTATATATATATATATATATATAATTTATCAAAAAAAACTGACGCGCACAAGACAATATTTCTTAGCCTTAAAAATTAACACTTATACTAATGTACATCCGCGCAATCACTTTCGAACTTTTTTAACGGTCGTATCTTCCAGGAACTCATAAAGGCCAGAATATGGTATCGGAGCCCGGTTCGCATTGAGCACATGGTCTTTATTTTTCACAGTAAAGATGCTCGCTTAACTGTCCAAACTTAAATATGCGTCTTTGATGTGGTCACCTCTTTATAAAACATATCTATGCGCTGGAATTAGTGCAAAGTACTTTCTAAACTTATTCTTTCGCCAATCTGGAAACTATCCTCGGGATTACATTCATATTCATCATGGTTGTCTTTAACATTAAACTATTAGAGCTCCGTAGACACCACAGTGACAAAATTTCTTTATTATCTTCTTTAGGATAGAGTTGTCGTACTTGAAATTCTGTCAAAGTTATATTTTTTGGTTCCCAAATAAGCAATTAGACTTGTAAACCCTTTTCGTCTATCATCTCCAAGGACAAATGTACTGATTAAAACGTCTATCTACACAATATGTAACTATTATACTAATTATATACATATTAACAACTTACCAGATATGGATATAAGCTAGACTCCTCTCCCAATAATGCTTAATCAGTGTACTGCCACTTTTATATTCTATAAGTGTACGTGCATTTTTTTATGAGCTGGTGGGTATATAATGGGTAGGCCATCTATCAGTTTAAATTTGAACCACCGGTTATTTCGAATCTGGCAATACTTATGTCATTCTATTCTGTCACAAAATTCAGTATATTGTCTCCACTGAACGAAATGAATTGGGATTTATTGGAAATTTATTTCCAAAACAAAGACAATTGGTCGGAAATTACACGAGAATGTCGTACAAAATTTGGTCGCAGAGAAGGACCAACAGTGGCCGGTATACGCAAGTTTATTGCTAAAGTTCGTGAAACTGGTTTCATTGTTGATGCGCCAAGACGTGAGCGTGCTCGTACAGTGCGTACACCCGAAAATATCGAAGCTGTGGCTGAGAGTGTGCGTGAGAATCCATCAACATCAACTCGTCATCGTTCTCAAGAATTAAATATTTCACGCACCTGTTTACGTCGAATTTTGCGAAAAGATCTCGGTATGACGCCTTACAAAATTCAATTGGTTCAAGAGTTGAAGCCGCATGGCCATCCGCTTCGTTTTCGCTTCGCTAGATGGACCAACGAGAAACTGCACGATGATGTCGATTTTGCCAAAAAAATTATCTTTTCGGATGAAGCTCATTTTCATCTTGGTGGGTACGTTAACAAGCAAAATTGCCGTATTTGAGGCTCAGAAAACCCACACGTGGTCTTACAGAAGCCAATGCACCCATTACGAAACCCTGCTTGATGCGGCTTGTGGAGCGGAGGCGTCATTGGCCCAAGAAGCTGCGATTTGACACCGTTGGACTATTTTCTGTGAGGCGCCGTTAAAGATAAATGTTATACCGACAAACCAGAGACAATTGAGCATTTGAAGGTCAACATTCATTATGACCCATTACCCATATATAAACCCGTCCACCATCGACTTACACCAGTTTCGGTGCAGTGGTTGAGCCGTGAAGATCTCCCATACAAGTGGGTACGAAACATCGGCAGATATACAAGGGACGCGGTTCCAGCCCGGAAGTTTAGAAGCAGATAGTATGGACCACGACCGTGGAAGTCTACGTACCAGATATATTATTATTATTAATTATTATCATAATTTATTTAACGTAGACGTTTAAAATTTAACAATATTACATTTTAATCATTATATATGTACACTACCGGTCATATTTATTTGCCCACCCCAATTTTATGTGTTTCCTGAAATACGGATTATCTTTCGAAAAATCTGTATTATAATTATTCAACAATATTATTAGTGGAAGTAATTCCATATGAATTTTTACGAAAATCTTAAGTTGTTTATGATATATCGTAAAGGTGTCATAAATTGGAAAAATGCCATAAATATTTTATAGGCTAATCCCTACAGTATTAACAGTTTTACCTGCATTTCCGAAAGGTATTACCAATATTGTGTTACTGTACTAACTAATTACAATATTAGGATGTGTTATTCAAAAAGAAAAATAAATTTTATGTCAGTTATCGTTCATCTTTTGTTACGAAAACAGTGAAATAGCGAGTTATTGTGAATATTTTAATGCAATGCCGAAGACGAAGGAATTATCTGTTAAAGTGCGTGCTATGATAATTGCTTATCATCGTACAGGTAAAAGTAATCGCGAAATTGCAAAAGAATTACGATTAAATCGGAGAACCGTTGATTATAACGCTAAAAAATTTGAAGAAAGTGGTACATTTTCCAACGAAAGAAGATGTGGACGACGCAAAGCGACGACATATATAAGTAGACGCGATAGACGAAAAACAGCACCAGAAATTGCTGCTGAAATGAATAGAGCGCGTGCTAAACCAATTAGTGTGTCCACGGTACAGAGAAGGTTAAGGCAAACGGGTTTATACGAAAGAATTGCTCTACGAAAGCAAAACAAGATAAAACGACTAAATTGGGCTAAAGAACATAAGAATTGGACGATTGATCAGTGGAATAATGTGTTGTAGACAGACGAATCGAAGTTTGAACTTTTCGGTAGTAAAAGGCGAATATTCGTAAGAAGATCCGCAGGAGAAAGAGTACAGCCAGAATGTATTGCGCCTACCGTAAAACATGGAGGAGGTTCAGTAATGATTTGGGGGTGTTTTCGTGGAAGATCTGTAGGCGATCTCATCAAAATTGAGGGAATCCTAAGAAAAGAAAGCTACAATGAAATTTTAGAAAATAACGCTGTTCCTTCAGGGCTAAGGACTCTTGGCGAAAACTTTGTATTTCAACAGGACAATGATCCCAAACACACTTCTAGATTGTGTGACGATTACTTGCGTCAACTAGAAGAACAATGGCAAATCTCTATAATGGTATGGCCAGCTCAAAGTCCTGATCTGAACCCAATAGAGCTTCTTTGGGAAGAATTGGACCGGAAGGTTCGAGAACGTGCTCTATCATCCACCACTGTACTGTGGGAACAATTTCAAGAAGCCTGGGCACAAATTACAGAAGATACACTGCAAAAATTAATTGAAAGGATGCCGCGGTTATGTGCCGCAATTATCAAAAATAAAAGTGGGCACATTGATGAGAGCAAAATTTAATAATAATTAATGATAAAGTTTTTATATAAGAAAAATGTAACTAGTTTATGTTTATTTTACACTATTGTATTGGTACAGTAAATAAATTTTCAGTACACATTTGATAGTTTAATAATTTTGGCTAAAACTAAGGGTGGGCAAATAAATATGACCGGTAGTGTATATGATTGTTGCCCAAGTTATTGGAAACTGATGTTAATTTTCTGTTTTATTTGTACTTACCACAGATTAAATTATACCTCTTTGTAAAGTGAAGTGAATATGCTAACATGTATGTCGACAAAACAATGATTGGAAATAAGAGAGTCTCACAGTTTCACTTCCAATTTAATCATTATTGCATTTTGTTTTTTTTATCACCACATAACAAATTTCTGCGAAAAGCACAAATATTGTTTTACTTACGTCTACCATACAATGTACTAATCCGTATAGACTTAACGAAATAAAACAGACCTAGAAGCATGCTGACAATTGTTGCTTTCAAAACCAGTGTTATATACAATTTATTTTGCTCAATTTATATTTATTTGCAAAAAATTAAAATTAAAAACATTCACAATTTCCATTTTTAAATTCTCCAAAAAAATTTTTTTGTTACCAATATGAAAGAATATAAATCTAGATAAACATATAACATTGTAAATTATCTTTGTAATCTTTCTAACTAAAACTTAAAATACGTTGAAAAACTCTTTTTGGGAAATGGTTACTTTTATTTAAAAAACTACTTGATTCTGTACTAAAAGGTTATCTTGAATACTTGAATACATCTTGAATAATACCAACAATTCTTCTGTTTAGAACAATAAATTCTACCATGAATTTAAATGTACGAATTGGAGAAAATAGTTAAAGCAAATTTTCACAAAAGTTGATTTTTAAAAAAGCCTGTTATATTTTGTTATAATATAATTCATTATTTTCTTTGCATCTTTAAATTAGGACATTTCGGAATTGTCTTGTTCGTAAATGACATGTAAAATTTTGTTTTGATTAAATTAGTAGTGTCTACTTAGATATTTTCTTTTTAATAATACAAATAGGTATGTTTAAATTTTAAGGTATATTACAGTTTTATAATTTTTTATGATTCTATTGTATTATTGGGAACTAGAATAATTATATATTTTACTTAAAATTTGTTAGAGTTAATAATATTAACAAATATTATCTACGTGACTGTCGTATTGCTTTGCCATTTATTACAAATAAATCTACATTGCTTTATAGACGACATCTACATAGTATAAAAAATTATTGTGTAATAATAATTATTCTCCTAAATAGTCATAGTAATAGTGTGTGGTCTATGCGCGTTTGTCAAATGTCGAAAGCATATAAGCATTTGGCTAGGTGGAGGCATTTGCAACTAGCACATATAGCGATGTGTATATATGTATTAGATGCAGGCGCTCTCTAGTAATACCTTGTCGAACTCAAGTGTGTAACTGAAAATGTGTAGCCATAGAAATGACTTCCACCATCAAGTTTTGGCAAATGCACCATATTTACGTCTTTCAATGTTGAAAATGCAAATACATATGGATACCTAGTGGCCTCCGGTTTTACTTATTTGGTTTCGGTTTTAGAGGTTTTATATTTTTTTTTGCTTGTTTTGTAATCATAGCGATTTCACTTATTTATTAAAGCTGTTTCTTGTATTTTATCTTATTTTCGACATCAATGCAATATTTTATATAATTATAATAGGGTTCAGATTGTATGCACCCAAATTAATTAATGGGATATGTATATTTATTCACGAACACTATAATAACTTGACATTTATATAGTCATGTGCACGAAAATATCGATCCTGAATTATTACTTATAAATAACATTTACAACGGACAATTCTGATGCAGTTATATTGAAATTATTTAAAATCCCTGAATATGTATGGTTTTCGGTAAAGTACCGAATATGAGAGGGAATTACTGAGTTTTCGGGTCATGCGCTGTTATTTGCCTATGCATTAAAATAACAGTACCATAATTGGCGCCACTAAACGCAGACGTATAAAGTTCTATCTGCTGCAGAATAATTCAACAATTTTTTAATCATCCATTTCTGTTGTAATATGGGCCGAGCAAAACATTGTTAGTTAGAAAAAAGAGTTTTATTTATTATTATTATACTCGATCTACTTAATAGAGGCAAAAGCTACAAGTTTATACAAAATACTCTCTCATGTTCTGCGAAAATGATTGCAAACGCTAAGAACTGGAGAAAAGTGAAAGAAAATGGCGGTGAAAAAAGTAAAACTAGCCCCAGAGAAGACAGAAACATTATAACTTGCGCAAAGAAGTCACCGTTCATAAGTTCAACTGTAATTAAAAGTGAGTTACGCCTTTGTATAAACACCTCTACTATTAGACTAAGATTGATTCAAGGAAAGTTGACCACCATTGATAGCATTTCAACCCCAGTACACTAAAATGATGGTAAAATTCGGAGACTTAAGTATAATGCTGTGGGAGTGTTTTTCGTAGTATGGGGTACGCCCTTTACACAAGATAGAAGACATAATGAATGCTGATGTCTATGTGAATATATTACAAACTTTGCTTCTACCATATGCAGAGAAAGAAATGCCAGAAATGCGAGAAACATGCTTAGGATCATCATCCTACATTACAACCATCCTAAGATGGTTTCGAGATAAAACATTCGTATTTTGGATTGGCCGACACAATCGCCAGACTTAAACCCCATTGAAAATTTATGGGTCGAGTTGAAAAAGATTGTATCTGCTGCTAAGTCGCAAAAGATTGAAGATCTGTGAAGAATATGCCAAGCCGAATAGCAGTCAATTTCAACAGAAATATGTAGGCAACTGGTGAAGTCGTTGCCCCACAGGTGTCAAGAGGTGATAAACAACGAAGGTCAAGCAACAAAGTATTAAGTGTTTCAATCCAATTTACTAAGTGAAAATGACATTTGGTTTGTAGTATGACATGACTGCTATTTTAATGCACAATTATTTTGTTCGTCCTAGAATATAAAGTTTTATTTCCTCTGTGGTATTAAGAAATCTATTTATTTATTGTTACAGTTATATAACATGTTGGAATAAACAGTTCGATAAACATGAATTCCTTTTATTTATCGTATAAATTGATATTTCAGTAAATTTAAGACCACTGCTATTTTCGTGCATATGACTTTACTTTTACTTGACACACGTTTATCACGCGACAATATTATCATCAGCATAATGATAATGTTGAATATATTACGTGAAGGACACAGGACACCTGAGTGAAGTTACTTATTGCTCCGCAAAGGTCTAAGTACTTAACAGAATCGAAAGTCAGTGATCATGTTCTGTCTACGAAATTTCAACACGATCCCATACGGAGTTTAAATCCACAACAAAGTTGTATTCTTTACGTTCCAAAAGAGTCTAAATTTGGTATTATTGTTATTATAGTTATTGCCGTTATTCTTTACAGTCATTTGCATTTTCGTAGTCGTTACTGCAAAACTACAATAGTATTGTAGACTCTAAAAGCTAAATATAAGACTGCTAGTCAATGTTCTTGTCTAATAATAACAGCTTTATCATCACCTTCATACTTCAAGTAAACTTTTAAATGCTTAACATCGTTTCAATGGGAATTAGCTGAATAATAAAATGTTTATTGAAAGTTAAATTTCTTTCAATAAACAGGAATATATCTATAATATTTAATAAATATTAATATATTAATTAAATGAATAATGCTGATGCAGTATGATGAACAATGAATTATGTAAGATTTAAAGTATGTATAAATGTAATGTATTAAAAAACGTAAAAATATTAAAATTTATATAAAAGTAAAGATAAAAAATAAGATTATTGTGCCTATGACAAATTACATCAACAATCCGTAAGTGTCAACGTTTCTATTTTTCCTTTTATGCTTTACAGTATATTCAATTTAAGTTTCTTTACAAACAAATGTTGAATATTTTTATTTGTATTAAACAATTAGTTGGACAAGCTAGATGCTAGTATTCTTTAAATATTATATTATGTTGACTAAAATTATTTAACTACGCTTACTCATTCTCCTGCGTATTTAGTTGCCAAGCATCTAGACGCCTAATTATGTGCTAGTTAAAAGTTAAGTATACAGTTTCAATACATGGCACGCGATACGGATACTTCTAACGGAATTTTGGTCAACTCAAATTATACGAATTTTTCGATATATATATATATATATATATATATATATATATATATATATATATATATGTCGAAATGTCGAGAACAACTAAAAACAAATCTTATGACAATGTAATTTGGCGTCCTTATATGGATTCAAGATTACATCCGGATGCCCAAATGGTAGAGAATGGTCAGTTGATGGGTGCTAAAATGATATACATGCGTCTAATCATTTATATATATGTAAAGTTAAAATGAAATATTAAATATATGGTTTTTTAGGACTCAATAGTACTAAACCCTTTTCTACATTTATTGCACCGGACTTGGAAGATCGTCCATATCGAATTACATCACTCAGTTACAGCAAAGATGGGCAAGATATACTCGTGAGCTATTCTTGTGACCATTTATATTTATTTGGTATTCAGGTAAATATAACAAACGATTTTGATTTACTTGTGCTATTATTATAATTTCAAGGAACGAAATTATTCAGAGTTGAAGAAAAATTGTAAATTAAAATCTAAATTGAGAAACTTTTCTGGGAAAAGGGAACGAAAATCACCTCCACCAGTTAGACGTTTGAGATTACGTGGCGATTGGTCAGACACTGGTCCTGATGCTAGACCAGAACGTGAAAACTCTTCCAATCCATGTAAGTTGTGTTTGTAATCGATTTTATAATTTAATTATATTTATTTCAGATTAATTTCATTGAAAAATAAAATTTTACAAACAAAATTTTCTATTATCAATTTAATCACTAAGGTTGATATATAACCCCTTTCCACATTAACTTTTGTAATTCTGTATACGCATTTCGACAACTAAGTTGTCATCATCAGCAGATAATTGCAAAGTGTCGCACCTGGTAAACCACGGCGAAAAATACCTGTACAAAAACAAGCTCAGTACGTGATCCGCACCGTTGAGAACCAAGATGTACATCGCAATTATCTGCTGATGATGACAACTTAGTTGTCGAAATGCGTATACAGAATTACAAAAGTTAATGTGGAAAGGGGTTATATATCAACCTTAGTGAAACGAAATTATTGTGCATTAATATAGCAGTCGTGCCAAAATACTAACCAATGTCATTTTTACTTAGTTAATTGGATTGAAACACTTAATATTTTGTTGCTCGACCTTTATTGTTTATCACCCGTTGACACCTGTGGGGGCAACAAGTTCATCAGTTGCCTACATATCTGCTGAAATTGATTGTCATTCGGCTTGACATATTCTTCACAGATCGTCAATATTTTGCGGCTTAGCAGCAGATACAGTCCTTTTCGACTCCACCCATAAGTTTTCAATGGGGATCAAGTCTGGCGGTTGTGCCGGTCTACCCAAAATGCGACCGTTATTATCTCGAAACCATGTTTTCGGTTTACGAGGAACATGCTTTGGATCGTTATCCTGCATATACAACCATCCTAGTGCCATTCCTTCCTCTACATATGGTAAAAGCACAGTTTGTAATATGTTCACGTAGACATCTGCATTCATTATGCCTTCTATTTTATGTAAAGGGCCTACGCCATGCCACAAACAACACCCCCACAGCATGATGCTTGAGCCTCCAAATTTGATCGTCTTTTTGGCATACTGGGGTGGAAATGCTGTCAATGGTGATCTTCGTACGTGTTGTTGGTATCCACCGGAATTAAATAAAACTATTTTCGATTCATCGGACCACAATACATTACCCCAATTTTTTGTCCCATTATACGTGTTCTTAAGCAAACGACAATCTACTTTGTATTTGCCTTTTATTTAATAATGATACCTTCCTAGGTCTTCTTGCACGCAGCGTTCCTTGTATCAATCTTAGTCTAATGGTAGAGGCGCTTATACAAAGGTGTAACTCACTTTTAATTGCAGTTGAACTTATGAACGGTGTCTTCTTTGCGCAAGTTATAATGTTTCTGTCTTCTCTAGGACTAGTTTTCCTTCTTCCACCACCATTTTCTTTCGCTTTTGTCCAGTTCTTAGCGTTTGCAATCATTTTCGCAGAACATGAGACCGTATATTGTATAAACTTGTAGCTTTTGCCTCTATTAAGTAGATCGAATATAATTGCTCATTTTTCCCACGAACAATGTTTTACTCGACCCATATTACAACAGAAATGGATGATTAAAAAATTGTTGAATTATTCTGTAACAGACAGAACTTTGTACTTAGAGCCACCAGCTATGGTACTGTTATGTTAATGCATAGGCAAATAACAGCACATGACCAGAAAACTCAATAATTTCCTCTCATATTCGGTACTTTACCGGAAACCATACATATTCAGGAATTTTAAACAATTTCAGTATAGCTACATCAGAATTGTCCGTTGTAAATGTTATTTGAAAGTATTACATTAGGACTGCTATTTTTGTGCATGTGACTATATATATATATATATATATTATTAAAAATTTTATAAATTATTTGCTGGTGAATTTTATATTCACTTCAAAATGCACTTTGATAATAAATTACATGTCAAACCAATTAATGAATTAATTTTTAAGATTTAAACAATAGAATATGGCAGGGAATGAAATTTATATTATACACAGTCTGTCGCAAATTAAAGCGAAAGCTTACTGTTTTGGTAAAATTCATTTATTTTATTCAAAGTAGTCGCCTTCGGCTTCAGCACAACGTTTTGCACGGTTAATTAACATGTCGAATGAATTTTTAAGTTCATTTTTAGAGATGTTCTTCAAGACTGCTGTCGACACCGTTTAAATGGCTTCGACGTCGACATAACGCTGTCCTTTCATCGTCAAATGTAGTTTAGAGAATAGGTAGAAATCGCAGGGAACCAAATCCGATGAATACGGTGAATGATTGATGGTTAAAATGCTGTTTGTAGTTAGAAAATCAGTGATGAGCGTCTAGCGATGAGACGGTACAATATCATGTAACAAACGCTAGCAACCATTTTCACGATATTGATCCATTCAATTCTGATAAATTATCACACAAGTTCAATGTTGCTTTCCGTAACCATAGATTTTTTTGCACCAGGATGTTCTTTGTCATTTATGTCCGTACGACCGTCTTTAAATCGTTTATACCACTCATACACACTTGTACGTAATAAACACGCATTACCATACATTTGTTTCATCAAATTAAATGTTTCAGTAAACGATTTACCGAGTTTAAAATAGAACTTGATGTTTGCTCTTTGTTCAAAATTCGTTTTTCGACTAATACCAAACAGTTACTTTATGCGCAATTTCTCTGCTTCTAATGATGCAAAGTCATGATATTTTGATATAACATTGGCGAAAGATCTACCTTACCGACGCATATTTTTCTAAATAGATAGTGTCGCTAAGAATTACTATTTTAAAGAAGTTCGGTTTTCTCTGCGACAGACTCTGCATATATGTAAATTTTTGTATATACAACCATGTTCAAATGTATTAGATACCTTACGAATTTATGTACATACATACATATATAGTTTATATAGTTTAGTCAAAAGAGAGGTGAGGAAAATAAAACTGTTGTGAAAATTATGTACAAAGTGTTATTTAGTAATATAGTATTTATCAATATTTTGTCGCTCCGCCCTTGGCCTTAATGACAGCTCACACTCGTCGAGGCATACTTGCTACTAAATTGTAACACTCTGCCGGTGGTATTGCAGCCCATATTTCGCCAATTTTCGTTGATAATTCTGCTTTTGACAGGCATTTATGTTCCGTGATCTTAGTTTTTAAGATACGCAACAAATTTTCAATGGGCGACAAATCGGGACTTTGTGGCGGCCAATCCAATACCTCCACTGTGTTTTCCTCGAACCAACGCATTACAGCTCCCGATTTGTGGCAGGGCGCATTATCTTGCTGAAAAATGTATTGTGGAATATCCTGGTCGAATAGTTTTAGCACAGACGGTTCTAATACTTCCTCCAACATGGCTAAATAGCGTTGGCTATTCATCCGTCCATCGCACAGGTACACTTCTCCAACACGGTATGCAGACATACAACCCCAAACCATGATGCTACCACCTCCAAATTTTACTGTGGGAATGATACATTGTGGTTCATAAGCTTCCCCTTGCCTACGCCGAACGTATAGCGTCCCAGGTAGTCCCCAAAGCTGCCAGGCAAAAGAAGAAAGTTAGCACTTAGACAGGATTAATTTTGTTTAATGTTACATGTAGACTGAATTGCATACAACGATAAGAATATTAGTCATGAAGATGTACTTACATACCTCGATATTCGATTCATTCATTCCAAAGAATCTTCGACCACTTCTCGATTGTCCAATTTTCATTTATGAGCGTCAGTTAAAAGCGGTTTACGTCGCGCTTTACACCCTCGTAAACCAGCACGCTGGAGACGCCTTCTCACTGTTTGCGCAGAAACTATTACGCGATAACGCTGTTTCAGCTCACTGGCGAGCTGTTTCGACGATTTTTTCCTATCACAGAGCCAGTCTTTGTAAAATTCTGTCTTCTCTAATCGAGGTACAGGGTTTTCTGCCACTTTTTGGTCTGTTAACAAACGACCCACTCTCTTGATAGTGACTAATGGTTGTACGGACTGCACATCGCGAACATTTTTTTTTTGCAATTGCAGCTATTGATAACTTCTGGGAATGCAGTAGCACTATTTGGGCGCGTTCCCCTACCGACAACTCGCGTGTTTTAGGCATTTTTCTTCAACAAATAACTGACACAACGTGAAAAAATAGGATAATCTAATTGATCTCTACCACAAACTCACAAACGCACGTTGCTCACACACTGCTAGAATGACACTAAATTTCTAAAATCCACAATTTCCCCTTTCCACCTATTCTTTTCAATAGGGGATTAACTAGGGTATTCAAAAACGCATTTCTGTAAATACCATTAACTATTTTTACGGTTAATTTCCGTCAGACTTGGATAATACCGAGAATAAAGGTTTTTACCTGGGGTGTCTAATACATCTGAGCATGGTTGTATATATATATATATATATATATATATATATATATATAACCAGAAATTATGTTAACTTCTTTATATTGAATGAATACCTTGTATATTTTTGGGAATTTCAATAGAGCTCAGTTTTGAAAGTTCAGTAAAAATAAAGTTCAGCACCCTTTTCTTCAACATTTATTTAAATCTAGTTAAGCAAATTTTTTTAAAACACGAAAAATATCAACAAACATAAAATCAGTTGATACAGTTTTCGAAGTGAACAAATTTTTGAAAATATTTGCCAATGTCTTCTGGCGAATTAGGATTATGCGGTTATCTAATATAAACCGTAGATTTTAAATGACCCCAAAGGAAAAAATCTAAGAAATTTAAAGTTGCAGATTGTGCAGGTCATTCAATGAATGTCCAATCCACAAATTTGGGAATGTTTTGTTCAAAAAATTTCTAGCATGAGTATAGTGAGCGGATGCTCAGTGTTGGAATCAGATATTTACAGGTAATTACCTATCTCCTTCATTATTGGGAACAACTTGACCACGTAAAAGATCTAAATATGTGGGATGTTTTTTAAGTTTTGCATAGTGGGACAGAAACCGCCACTAATCAAATGTCAGTACTAAAAATTAACCTCGATACGTTTTGTAGCTACAACGAACTGTCAAAGTTGACAAGTTAGTTGAAAATAGGAATTAAGCCAAGAACATTTTCGCGGAATAATATTTTATAATTTCCGAAGACAATTATCAGGTTGTTACATATGAAATGTCCGATTTTGTAAGGAATAAAAAAAAGTCTAAATTTAAAAAAATATAAATATTTATTCTGCAAAATAGTCTCCATTTACATCAATAGTTTGTTGCCAACGGCCTGGAAGCTGAAAAATTCCCTTTGAAAAGAAATCTAGGTTTTGACGGCTCACATATTGCTCAAACAACAAATTGTTATATATTTTCTGGAATATGAGCATTAGAATAACATTTTTTTACGTAATTTCATATATATCCCCTCTTTGTTTAATATACATCGCAAAAATCTAACCGCATCCATAAAAAAATAAACATCTATTTTCGTTTACAGCCAAAACTGCTTGTTGAACTTTTTCTAATACTTTAATATGTTCTATTCAAAACTTCATCATTAGTTATTCTAGAAATCAGTATATCACCTATAAATATTTATTATTTGCCCTTCAATACCTTGTACTAATTTTTTCATTTCTCTTTGAAACCATCCTGGCTCACACTATACAATAAACGTTAATATTGAAAGAAACTTCTATATGCAGAAAGTGCTAAAAGAGACTTACTATAATCATCTAACTTAATTTGGTTATAAGCGCATCTGAAATATCTAGTTTAGAAAATACAGTAGCTCCATTTAGTGAATTTATTAACTCGTCAATTTTTGGAATGAAATTATCTATTTTTAAACATTTATTGATATTGATTTTAAAATTACCTGCTATTCGTATTGTATTATAATATCATTTTTTATTACTGGTACAATTGGTGTACTCCTATCAGAATAGTCTACTGGCTTTAAAATTTCCAATATCTTTCATAGCACATGGCAAATTACATGGTTTATAAAATATTGGTTAGCAACCCTCTTTTAAATGTAAATATTGGGTCTGGGAAAAAGTTCGTGGCGTTTTTTCAGTAAAATTCAACTGGTCCCCGCATGGCGCGTGGACGAATTCATTTAAACCGAATATGCTCCATTATTATCGACAATGTTTCGCCATTTTTTTGGTAGATCCATGATCCCATCGGTGAAAAACTTCTGTGGTTTCTGGTCGAAAAACTGAATCAAGTAGTTTTCACAGGCTTCTTTTGAAACCAACTTAATTCCATTGAGAGAGTTCTGCAGAGATCGAAACAGATGATAGTCAGAGGGTGCTATATCCGGACTGTAAGGTGGGTGCATCAAAACTTCCCAACCAAACTCTCTCAATTTTTGACGGGTCATCAAAGAAGTGTGTGGTCGGGCGTTGTCATGATGGAAGACAACACCTTTCCTATTAATCAATTCGGGCCGTTTTCTTTCAATCGCCTGGCGTAATCTCTCTAGTTGTGCACAGTAGAGTTGAGAATCAATCGTCTGACCAGTTGGAAGTAGCTCGTAGTGGACGATTCCCCTCCAGTCCCACCATACACACAGCATCACTTTTTTTGGCGTCAATGTTGGCTTAGCGAACGCTTGTGACGGCTCACCATCCTTTATCCACGATCTTTTACGCTTCCGATTATCGTACGTAATCCATTTTTCATCTCCGGTTATTAAACGTTTCAGAAACGGCTCGATTTCATTCCGTTTCAGCAGCGCATCGCAGATGTTAATTCGGTCAATCATGTTTTTCACGCTCAACTCATGAGGAACCCATACGTCAAGCTTTTTTTTTGTAACCAGCTTTGTGTAAATGGTTCAAAACAGTTTTGTGGTCAATGCCTAGCTCCATGCCAATATCGACACTGCTGATATGCTTATCTTGTTGGACTTTTTCAAGAATTTCATCAGATTTTTCAGTGATTGGACGACCGGAGCGTGACTCATCTTTCACATTGAAATTTCCAGAACGAAAGCGAGCGAACCATTTCCGCGCAACAGATTTCGATAAAGTACCTTCACCGTACACAGCACAAATTTTATCACAAGCCTGCGCAGCGTTCTTCCCCTTATCATAATAATATTGCAGAATATAGCGAAATTTCTCATTATTCTTCTCCATTTTCAAGTGCGAATAACTTTCCAACCACTGCACCGATTACAATGTTTCTACGCTCAAACTAACGTTCGGAAGGTCATCTAAAAAACGAGCCCTCGGTGGTGTCGCTGTGACTTGTTGTTCTTTAGTTATCGGCAACCAATGCCATCTATCGGGAAAAACGCCACGAACTTTTTCCCAGACCCAATATAATTAATTATTGTAACATATTTGCACTAAATAAATACTTCAGGAAAACCATTCATCAAACTCTCTAACATATGTACATTATCTCTTGAAATATTAATAATATTCACCGTCCATTCATACGTCCAAGTAGAGACTACGAGCCTCCATTTTTAAAAATAAATAGTGTTAAAACATTTTTAAGAATTTTCTACTTTAACATTAACAAATATAAATATATAAATCCTAAACATGGATTAATTTGACCGGAATAACTTTAAATTCATAGTCAACTTTATTAATTACAATATGTTTGAATTTAGCTTCATGCAATTTGTCACTTATTGCAGAAATATTTGAACAGTATCTATCTCAAACTTTAATAAATTATTTTCTTCTCTAACCTTAGTTTTATTTGGTTCTATTACTATGTCATTTAATCTATTACTTTTATTGGCATTTTCATAACAATTACTACTTTTAAACTCATCTAACTCAATATATCTTAAATAATAAAAAGTATAAACATCCCCTGAATTATTTTCACTTGTTGAAAAATTTACCCTCATAATTTCTATTTGTACTTCCTTTTCCTCTCGTTCTGGTTACTTGACCTATTCCTCTTCTATGTGCTATATGACTTATTCCTCTAACAGGTTCTTTACTGGGACCTTGTCTGAAGTGCGAATAGTGAGTATCTAATGTCTTACATGCTTTGCTACGTGGCCTATTTTCACACATTTCATACATTTTGAATTTTTTAAGAAACACTTATATGCAAAATGTCCCATTGTGTTGCACCGATAACATTTTTCTTGGTTTATATTTCATTTTCTTTATTCTTATTGCAATATATATTATTTTACTTTCTTTCGATATTTATAAATTTGACTTCTTTTGTTGTAGTTTCGAAAGATGTTGCCAATTCCACTGATTTTTATATGTTAAATCTGTCTCACTATAAATTAGCTTCTAAGGCTGTAAAATCACAATTTAATGAAATCTTTTTAATTGTGCAATATCTTGGTGTACACAAAACTCTTAATATACATGTTTCATTTAATAACAGCATCAATATGATTGGTACCTTTTTATTTTCCATTATTTCTTTTGCAGTCCAATATAATATTGTACGATCTTTCTCAATCATTTCTGAATTTCTGAAGGAATTCATCTCTGAATTCTTTCGAATTTCCTTTCTCTGCTATCTTTTCTAATACATTAGTGTTGTATTTTATTGAGTTTTATTAAGCCGTTTTCGCGTCGCCAAAATATGTTGTGTTTAAAAAAAGTGAAGTACTTACACTTAACTAAATTTATTCTTTAATTAGATATCAGGTTGTTACATATGAAATGTCCGATTTTGTAAGGAATAAAAAAAGTCTAAATTTAAAAAAATATAAATATTTATTCTGCAAAATAGTCTCCATTTACATCAATAGTTTGTTGCCAACGGCCTGGAAGCTGAAAAATTCCCTTTGAAAAGAAATCTAGGTTTTGACGGCTCACATATTGCTCAAACACTGCTATTACAGACTCCTGGTCAGGGAAGTCCCTATTTTTTAAGTGATTGTCTAAACTTCGGAAAAAATGAAAATCAGTTGGCGAAAGGTCAGGTGAATAAGGTGGGTGAGGGAGAATTTCGTAACCAAATTCCGAAAGTTTTTGGATTGTCTGTCGTGCAACATGAGGTCTTGCATTATCATGAAGAAGTATGGGTTCATGTCTATTGACTAGTGAGGGCTGCAAGCGGCTCAATTTTCCATGCATAGTTTCCAGTTGGGCACAATAGGACGCTGCCGTGATGGTTTCACCAGGTTGCAAAAATGAATAGTGAATAATACCCTTACTGGTCCACCATACAGTCACCATAATCTTTCGCGGGTGAAGTGATGCTCGTGCATGCTGTCTTGGTGCTTCACCTCGATCTAACCATTGTCCTGACCGTCTCCGATTATCATAAAGTATCCACTTTTCGTCACACGTTACCACTCGATGAAGAAACGGTTCAACTTTCTGTCGATTAGCCAAAGAGGTAGCCACCTCTAATCGACGGAGCTTATTGGCTTCCGTTAATTGGTGCGGCACCCATCGATCGAGTTTCTTCACTTTACCAATCGAAGAAAGGTAACGACTAATGGTGGCAATGGACACTTGAAATGTTTCTGTAAGGCTACGCACTGTTGTCGACGGATTACTTTCAACTTCTACACGCAGCTCGTCGTCATTAACGGTGCGACGCGCATATCCGTGAGGCTCATTTTCCAAATCAAAATTTCCCTCCTGAATTTTTTAAACCATCACCGTAATGTGCGTTCATTACACGTGGTTTCACCAAACGTCTGATTAATTTCTCGCGTTGCTGCAGCTGCATTTAATCCCTTTTTAAATTGAAAGAGGTAAATTGCCCGAATATCTCTTGCCGACAGCATTTCCATAGGCGAGACAAGGACAGGTGTATTAATCTTTCCAAGAAATGGAACAGGTACACACTTCAAAATAAATACCCTTTTCTACAAATACAATAATAATTTTCACCAAAAACATACACGTCTTCCCACAGGTGCGATTCAGTTCAGACTGAAGGAAAAAATGGACATTATATTTGTAACAACCTGATATCTCAACAAGAATGCCTCGCCGAATTGATTTCTGTTTTCCACAATAATGCACCACATCAGTCTCGTTGGTATGGAGAATTCAAATGTGGACAGATTAGTCTAAGCGACGATCCAAGCAGGTTCACCAACAACGGCAGTCACTCAGAAAAACCTTGATACTGTGCGCAAGATCATCAACGAAGATCGAGATGCGACAATTCGCCAAATTGAAGCATCACTGGTGATTTCAAAGACTTCAATTCAAAATTTTGCATAAGGAATTGTGTGCAAAACAATTAATTTCCCATTGGATATCACATCTGTTGACCAAATAACAGAAAACAACTAAGATGAATTAGTGTCAAAAAACTTTAGATCGCTTCAACGTCGGAAACTCTAAAAACGTGTACAACATTGCCGGTGGTGATGAATCTTCGATTTACTCATACGAGTCAGAAAATAAGCGCCAGTCATCTGTTTGGGTGTTCCAAGGTGAAGAAAAGCCGACAAAAGTCATCCGTTCTCGAAGTGTTTCTAAAAAATGGTCGCGTCATTTATCTCGACAGTAGGTTATGTAGTAACAATTCCTCTACAAGATCAAAGAACTGTTACTACCGATTATATATGTTATAAAGAACTATACTGCCTAAGTCCAACGATTTCTTTACCTTTCCGAAAATCAAGAACGGACTGCGTGGTCAAAGGCTCCTGTCGTCAGAAGAGCAGTCGATGCCTTCCAAAACTCAATTCTAACTGTACTATAAAACGAGTGGAATAACTGCTTTCAAAGTTGGTTCGAAATATATTTCGAAAAATACTTCGAAAAACAATAAAGTCTTTAAAAGCTATCCTACTGTTTTATTCCAGTTTTATATGCAAAACTTAAAAGACAACCCACGTATTTCTGTATATTTAGCGTAGTACTGTGAATGAAAAATTGACCAATAATATAGTTCCTGAAGACACCGACCCAAACGTTTAATTTATATGGACGTTGTATATGCGCTTCTTGCATTTAATGAGGGTTATTTTGACCAATATCTTCAATTATAGCGTTTAACAGTACGTTTTAAAATATATCGTATATTAGAAGGTATGCGAGAACCAATAATAGTAATAGTTGAAAATGCTTTAAATTATTCTTATGAGTTTATGAATATTATAAAAATTATATATTGATAGAAAATTTATGTAAAATATTATTTTTCAATGAAATTAATCTGAAATAAGTATAATTAAATTTAAAAAATTACACACAGATATTTTTACTGCCTTAAACGTATAACTATGGGCTAGTTAAATGAACACTGTAATGTTTCAGAATTATATGTATTCCTTTATCAGATTATTAATATGTAAATAAATAATTAAAATAATTACTTATTAATAAATTATTTAAATATAGTTATTCCAACTGCTTTTAAGCGAAACTTACATAATTTAAAGCACTTTAACAGATCGAAGCCGTGGCAGACACCGGTGTCTGCTGCTCTATCCAAACTTTATCGGTTTAGCAGGCCCTAGCAGACACATTTGTATAAAATTCTATAAGGTAGCTTGTCTGACGTGCCCCTGCCCTACTGTGTGACGATACCAGTCTACTAGTAACGGATTTTGTTTCTCCAAAAATTTGAAGTAACTAAGCATAGTGTTTCAATACCATCGTATTGTTCATCTCAAAGCTGTACTATAACTTGACATTTGATCAGATACACCAATTGAACTTTTACCCATGTTATAATCAATTATAGCTCGCGGTTTCTGAATTTGCTGTCCACGACAATAAACTGTTGTCATCTGATCAATATGGTGGGTAAACACTAATACATCCTTCCATTCCTATCGTGTGGAGGTCCCCAAACTGACGAAGTTCATATTTATCGAATTGTAATTGTAATTGGCCTTCGTCCACTTCATCTGTAACATGATTTTCAACATCCTCAAAATCTTCGTCATTGTCATCAGACTCAGACATAGACAAACATTTATTGTTTCTAGTTGAATCTTCAAGTTTTCTAGTACTCGAGGAAATTTCTTCATTATTTTTTGCCATTATTCTACGACGCTTAGTTTCAGAAGAGCAAGACCAGTCGGGGTCATTTTTGTTAGATAAAAATGCAAACTTACTTTTATATTTTTTGTTACAACTCAGTCCATCGGAATCATCAGACAAGCTGATGAAATTGTCGGTTTGCACGTATGCCGGGTCGCAATCGGAATCACTCGAAAAAGGTTTTCTTGACGAATCTTGATTTGTCAATATTCAATAGCAATTAGCTCTTATAAACATTCTCAAGATAAAAACTTACCATCCAAAAACGTATTCTATTTGTACGACTGTTCATTTTTATGAAACACTACAAAATAACACTGTTCTTACGAATTCAAAGCAAACTGACACACAACCTTGACAAGACACGAATCATTTACATCGTATGTTGCTGCGTCTGCGCATCAATGAGCCATGTCGCTGGGCCATGGCAGACACCGGTATATGCTACACAACGGTTCTCCTGGGCCATGGCAGACACCGGTATATGCTACACAACGGTTCTCCTGGCCCATGGCAGACACCGGTGTTTATTCACGTTTTGTTGGACCAAAGCAGACACCGGTATCTGCTGCTTGTTTTGTATAAACCACAATAACAAAAAATTTAATTCCGAGCGGAAATGCTATGATAAACTACAGGAATTTGTCAAAAAACTGTTTTGGTCCGTGGGTAAGTTTTAGTGAAAACTTCTTGGCGCTCAACCTGTTAAATTGCTTTTGTATAAACACATATATAAATAGTATTCGAAATGAATATGCCATTTTACTTTTTTAGCTGGAATTAGTCAAGCAAGACCTCAATTACAAGGTAATCTTATGCAAAGAATGACACATGTTTTGTCTCGTATGTTAAATGATCCTATGACAAGAGCAGCTTTGAACGCTGGTAGTGATGATGCTCTTAATTCTGAAAATGATTCAACCAATAACCAAGAAAATCAAGAAAATGAAATTTCTGTAACTAACGAGGAAACATTAAATAGCGGCGGGAATATAGTCATAGTAACAGCCCATGATACCAACGAACAAAGTATGGAGTGTTTATCTAATGATATTCCATCTACTTCTCTAGAAACAGGTGTTGATAACAGTGTACAATCAAATACCTCTGTAGATGAAACGGTTTACAGTACAACTACAGAATCTGCAAATAATGAGTATGTATAAATATGCTTGTTTTAATTGGGGCACTCACACCAATCATATTTTCCAAATTGAAATACTTGTACTAGGAATATTAACACTCATAACTACATAACATGGCCAATTGCGTCAATGTGAATTAAATGCTCTCTTGAAATTACAGAAATTTCTATTACGGTTTTTCTCATTAGAAAATTGTTATACATTATTTCAAATAGAAAGAACTAGTTTAATTCAAATTAAATCAAGTGGCCAGTAATATGATTAATCCTTTACATTAATAAATTCGTTATTGTCAATATAATTATTTTTGTCAGTATTGTTTGCTTCCTTTAGCAGTTGGTGTTTCTTTTTGTCTTTGTTAATGTAAGCAATCTTTTTATCTTTACCGGAGATATTTATTTGTATAATATCGTATTACGATCATTTTTTGATCAATAATATGTAAAGGAGGTGCTTCATTTGTATTAATATTCATTTATATTATACTAAGGTAATATTTATATGTATAATATCGTATTACGATAATATCTTAATCAATAGTGTGTAAAGGAGATGCTTCATTTATATTAATATTTATTTAAAGTACACTAAATGTATTTTTGATAGCTCGTAATTGTTTGTAAGTTGTTTTAATAAGAAAACAAAGTATTAAAATAGATAAAGCAATTATTTAGTGCTGACCTATGCACGATCTTTTTAATAATGATTTTAAGTTATTATATTTACAATATCTCAATTTAGAGATAATTTACTTTGATATCACTACCAAAACACCTTTTCAAAAATTTATTGAATATTGATATGAAAAATGAATTTTAAATTTTAACATTATGTAAATGGCATGTAACTGATTTTTTCTCTAATCAATCAAAAGCAAAAGTATTTTCGAACACAAATATTTTTGTTGAAATTATAATTTTAGTTTTTTCTTCTAGTTACACGTTTTCAAATTTAAGCAGAAATAATTGTCAAATTTTATTTCTTATAAATAAGTTAATTGTAATGCGTGGTGTTTGAAATGTTGCACAATTTTTAAGTGATCTGTGAGCCGTTGTTTACTTTGCTCATTTTATTGAATGTATACATAAGTGGCATAGTAATTGTCATATATTAATTTGTATATACTAAAATAAACAATTTACAATTAGAATCTCAAACAATGAAATAATATTGTCGTGTCTAAAGTAAAGAATCTAGTAAAGAAATCTTCTGACCAGATCATTAGCGTATCGTGATATATTTTAGTATTACTAACAAGATATACATATATATATATATATATATATATATATATATATATATATATATATATATGTATATATAAATGTGATCGCTTGCTTCTTGTTCCTCCTGACATTTCGATGACATCGCTACCCCCTTTCTCATGAGACAATTCTTCCCGTAGTTGTTACAATACTGAACTTCTCATCTATGTCATGCGATATATATTGGGTCTGGGAAAAAGTTCGTGGCGTTTTTCCCGATAGATGGCATTGGTTGCCGATAACTAAAGAACAACAAGTCACAGCGACACCACCGAGGGCTCGTTTTTTAGATGACCTTCCGAACGTTAGTTTGAGCGTAGAAACATTGTAATCGGTGCAGTGGTTGGAAAGTTATTCGCACTTGAAAATGGAGAAGAATAATGAGAAATTTCGCTATATTCTGCAATATTATTATGATAAGGGGAAGAACGCTGCGCAGGCTTGTGATAAAATTTGTGCTGTGTACGGTGAAGGTACTTTATCGAAATCTGTTGCGCGGAAATGGTTCGCTCGCTTTCGTTCTGGAAATTTCAATGTGAAAGATGAGTCACGCTCCGGTCGTCCAATCACTGAAAAATCTGATGAAATTCTTGAAAAAGTCCAACAAGATAAGCATATCAGCAGTGTCGATATTGGCATGGAGCTAGGCATTGACCACAAAACTGTTTTGAACCATTTACACAAAGCTGGTTACAAAAAAAAGCTTGACGTATGGGTTCCTCATGAGTTGAGCGTGAAAAACATGATTGACCGAATTAACATCTGCGATGCGCTGCTGAAACGGAATGAAATCGAGCCGTTTCTGAAACGTTTAATAACCGGAGATGAAAAATGGATTACGTACGATAATCGGAAGCGTAAAAGATCGTGGATAAAGGATGGTGAGCCGTCACAAGCGTTCGCTAAGCCAACATTGACGCCAAAAAAAGTGATGCTGTGTGTATGGTGGGACTGGAGGGGAATCGTCCACTACGAGCTACTTCCAACTGGTCAGACGATTGATTCTCAACTCTACTGTGCACAACTAGAGAGATTACGCCAGGCGATTGAAAGAAAACGGCCCGAATTGATTAATAGGAAAGGTGTTGTCTTCCATCATGACAACGCCCGACCACACACTTCTTTGATGACCCGTCAAAAATTGAGAGAGTTTGGTTGGGAAGTTTTGATGCACCCACCTTACAGTCCGGATATAGCACCCTCTGACTATCATCTGTTTCGATCTCTGCAGAACTCTCTCAATGGAATTAAGTTGGTTTCAAAAGAAGCCTGTGAAAACTACTTGATTCAGTTTTTCGACCAGAAACCACAGAAGTTTTTCACCGATGGGATCATGGATCTACCAAAAAAATGGCGAAACATTGTCGATAATAATGGAGCATATTCGGTTTAAATGAATTCGTCCACGCGCCATGCGGGGACCAGTTGAATTTTACTGAAAAAACGCCACGAACTTTTTCCCAGACCCAATATAACATATCTTGTTACGTTCGAAATACATAGACAGCACGAGACCCACCCAATAGCACTTAAATACATATGAAAAGCTTTCTAAAAGTTTTTATGATACGTTAAAAAGCACGATAATCAGTTGCTTAAACATAGAATATCTCAATCAACACTAAATATAAACGCCTGCTGAGCTGAGCGATAGCGAATAATCAGGCAATATCGCTGTCAAGAATTAACGTACGATCACTCAAGATTAAGGTTTCGAGTAAAAGGCCCAGGTTCTGACTCAAAATGTTAATGAAAAAGAAGTCATCCGCTTTTTTAATAATACAATTTTCATATAACGCTGGTTTCCACGAAGCTGGAAGTCATTGTGCCTCGTTTCTTAAGAAGTTTTTTATATCTCTGAATGAAATGTATATAGTAAAACACGTTATACATTTTTGATAATGTAAGTAACCTTTGATATGTAAACTGGTCTTACTCAACAATATGATATTGATAAGTAAACTGGTCTTAATCAGGAGAATGTCAAGATTTTACTTTTAGAGTATTCGACGTTTAATAAAGTAGTTCATTAAAAAAAAAGCTGATTAAAACTTGGGAAATGTATAATAAAATTATTTTCCTACTATTGATTACGAAAGTAAGTTTTTACCCTCATTGGAAGCATGCAATGATATTTAACTTTTGTACATCGGTTGTCCCTGAGAGCGGGATGTAACAAAATTAATTAATTTCTTAGAGAAGTACAGTAAAATCCAATAAAAAATGATGCTTTTGATGCTTATTCCTGTTTTAAATATTTATTATTTTTGACATAACTTGTAAATAAATAGGAAAATTTCGTATTTTACGTCATTTATGATAATGTAAAAAAATTACAGTTCAGACGTTTTTACTTGGCAGTGAGAAAGATGCACTGTAGTCCGTAGATGTCTACTAATAGAATAACCACACCCATTATAACAGCTTCAGAGATGAGACAGTTTTCTTACTATTATTCCATCCTTACAGCAGTAATAATGTGTACAAATGAACTAAGCAGGTGTTAAACAATGTTGAACCTAGAAAAAAACCTAGAATCATTATAGTCTAACAGTCAACAGATGGAAAGAAATGTGGAAATGATAAAAACTAATATTTGTATAGAATCTGCACAGAAATCAAAACCCATAAAGGTAAGAATGAAATTAAAGTTATATTCCTGCAAATTACGCAAATTACAAGATAATTTTTTCAACATAATACAAGAAAAGACAACGAAGATAAAATTCTAACAGACAATAAGCGTATACAAAACGTTAAAAAAATACTGCTAATAATAACATACTGAAGAAAACAATCAAATCAAAGTAGAGTGCTTTAAAGTAAATAAAATCAAATAGAGCCGTCTGAGAAGACAACATTGTTATAGAAATAATTGATGGTCTGGAAGGAACAAAAGCGGACACAATGTTTGTAATATGACAACGAATACGGCATATGTGTGAATGGCTAAACGACTGAAATCCAGAGATCTATACGAAAAGTACAGAACAATATCTTTTATCTAGTATGGATGTATGCCAAGAAAGGGAATGAGAGAGAATATACTGGATATATGACAGCTCACCGAAAAATGCAGAGAGTCAACTTTACGACGTACTTCTGCTTTCTTGATTATACCGAGGCTTTTGACTGCATAAGTTGGGATAATTTTATCTGAAATGGTAACATCACAACATCTAATAAGTTTAATCAAGTACATATATGTAACTAATTCAATCAACATTAGAGTTGGTGCTGAGCTATGCAAATCTTTAATTTTATAGAAAGAAGTCACGCAAGTCCTATATTATGCAACATATATCATACAACCATGCTCAAATGTATTAGGCACCTTACGAATTTATGTACATACATACATATATAGTTTATATAGTTTAGTCAAAAGAGAGGAGGGAAATAAAACTGTTGTAAAAATTATGTACAAAGTGTTATTTAGTAATATAGTATTTATCAATATTTTGTCGCTCCGCCCTTGGTCTTGGCTCGCACTCGTCGAGGCATACTTGCTACTAAATTGTAACACTCTGCCAGTGGTATTGCAGCCCATATTTCGCGAATTTTTGTTGATAATTCTGCTTTTGACAGGCATTTATGTTCCGTGATCTTAGTTTTTAAGATACGCCACAAATTTTCAATGGGCGACAAATCGGGACTTTGGGGCGGCCAATCCAATACCTCCAACCAACGCATTACAGCTCCCGATTTGTGGCAGGGCGCATCATCTTGCTGAAAAATGTATTGTGGAATATCCTGGTCGAATAGTTTTAGCACAGACGGTTCTAATACTTCCTCCAACATGGCTAAATAGCGTTGGCTATTCATCCGTCCATCGCACAGGTACACTTCTCCAACACCGTATGCAGACATACAACCCCAAACCATGATACTACCACCTCCAAATTTTACTGTGGGAATGATACATTGTGGTTCATAAGCTTCTCCTTGCCTACGCCGAACGTATAGCGTCCCAGGTAGTCCCCAAAGCTGCCAGGCAAAAGAAGAAAGTTAGCACTTAGACAGGATTAATTTTGTTTAATGTTACATGTAGACTGAATTGCATACAACGATAAGAATATTAGTCATGAAGATGTACAATTGCAGCTATTGATAGCTTCTGGGAATGCAGTAGCACTATTTGGGCGCATTCCCTACCGACAACTCGCGTGTTTTAGGCATTTTTCTTCAACAAATAACTGACACAACGCGAAAAAATAGGATAATCTAATTGATCTCTACCACAAACTCACAAACACACGTTGCTCACACACTGCTAGAATGACACTAAATTTCTAAAATCCACAATTTCCCCTTTCCACCTATTCTTTTCAATGGAGATTAACTAGGGTATTCAAAAACGCATTTCTGTAAATACCATTAACTATTTATACGGTTAATTTCCGTCAGACTTGGATAATACCGAGAATAAGGGTTTTTACCTGGGGTGTCTAATACATCTGAGCATGGTTGTATATGTGCATACGTAACGGGATACGCATGTGTTCTGTAGTCCATGTTTATTTGTTTTTTTGGATGGTTTAGAGTGTGACGAATTGCGTAATTTTTGCACCAATAAACGAGTTAAAGTGAGTAGTATTTAGTGATGTTTTAACGGAGGTCCTGCCTGCTTTTGCTAAAAGATATTGTGAATTATTTTGTTTCGATATTGTTTTTCAGGAAAGGTGGAACCTGTGTGCTGATTGCTTGCTTGTGAGTATTTTTGTGTTAAAAAACTTTTTATCTTATCCCGGAAGACTTTGTTTATTTACTAGACCGACTACTTGATCTATTTTGACGTGGAATAATTAATATTGAGGCAAATCCTGGATAAGATTGTTAGAATAAATGCCTTAAAGATGCATGAACTTAAGATCGAATTGGGAAAACGGGATGTAGATTGCAGTGGAATGAAAATTGCAAAACTAAAAAATGCGACAAACTTCCAAATTAAAACACTGTTGCATACGTAAAACGACGCATGAAAAATAAAACGTTTTGCAAATTATTAAATATAATAGATTACTTGGAACACAGATTCAGGTCACTAAATTGAAGAGGAGACATAAAGAATTAACATCTAAAATACGATTAAATTCAAATATTCTGCCAAAATTTAAACCAATATTTAGAACTGAATAGTTGCATATTTCGGGGCCATCAAATAAAACGATTACACCTACGAATATACCAGTAACACAGATGGGCATGATAAGGAAAATCAACTCTGTGAATTGTTCTTCGACGGGCCATTTAAACACAAATCTGTGTAATGAAAAATCTGGACAGTCATCGGTGTTCATTCATGTTAATTACAAGCCTAAGGTGTTGGTTGTTTCCGATGAGCACGGATGGGGTTCTTCTGGGATCTTGGCTGGCTGTCTTGGTGATGGTTTTATTGTTAAAACTGTTTATAAGCTTGGTGTGAGCCATGATGGTGTTGTGTACGATCTGATTAACCTAAGTCAGTTCTGTAACAAAAATGACTTTATTGTAATTATGGTCGAGTCGAACAATATTTTAAGTGGAAAACATCTATCTACTAGTACATTGGACAAGTTGTAAATAGTTTCAAAAAACTCTAACTTAATTTACATGTCTGTAGCTTGCCCCGGAGATCAACAGTGAATGAGTTAATTTTCGAATTTAATTGTAAGATGTTTGTTTTTGCCAGGAACGTGGGTGTCAGGATGTTGATGTTAATTCTTTACTTTTTTTGAACTGCAATCTCGGGGAAGTATGCACGTGCGTAATTCTGAAAAGTTTGTTTTGTTTTCTTATATTGCGCGGTTCATGTTGAAAGCTTCTGTTTGTACAGAGTTAAAAATGTTAATAGTGTAAATAATTCAAATCTTATATCCTTGGATTGTGAGACTGCTGCAGCTGACCAAACAATAATTGATTCATGGTCTTTTTTTATAGACATTTTGTATAACTTTATTTCACTTGTGCAATCCTCGAATAAGATGGTGCAAATTAAATCAATGTTTGACAATAGTATGGATATGAATGATGTTTACTTGGTTAATTACAGGGTAGCAGCATCCTTTTGTAGGGAAAAATATTCTCACAGTGGTGTTTGTATTTTCCTAAAGAATCATCTAAAGAATAAGAATGTAAGTTTGGTTGATTGTTGTATTGGAGGGATTGTGAGTTTTGTGGTATTATATTTAATAATTGCAAATTGATAGTAGTTGTCATTTACCGGAAGTAATAAAGACTTTAAAGTTCAAAATTTGTAAGGATGTATATAGGTTGAGCGTTGTACTGCTGAGGGATATTATTGATTGTATAGTATCAGTTCTGTCTCATGTGATTAATGATTTCTTTGTTGCAGGTCTTTATCTTTATGTCTAATTATCGTTCAACTGCAATTATTTTAGCTATTGCAAAAATATTTTTATAATTTTATACTAAATTCGTTAATTACTTTAACAAGCATAATTTCTTCTATCGAGTAACTAGGTTTCCGACCGGATTTGTCAGCTGTTGATGCCGTGCTCCAGCTGGTGCAATTTGTTGGTGACGCTTTTGACAATAGTTGATCTATTAGCGGGCTTTTTTGTGATCTTTCAAATGCATTTTATTGTGTCTCGTGAATTGCTTCTACAAAAATTTGAGTACTATAGTTTTCTTGGGTATGCGTTGAGACTCTTAGGACTATATTATTTGCGATATTCTAGTGAGAAATAATGGAGAAGGTAATATCGATACTGTTATCGATGTACAACGGCAACCAAACACATGATTTGCTGTAAATAAATTCATCCTGAATGTTGCTAAGACACGTTACATGTGTTTTAAGAATAGGTTTGCCAATAACTTGATGAGTTTTGGTTTCTTGAGTACTTTTTTGGATCCTGAATTGAGCTGAAAGTATCACATCAACAAGCTGCCCTCAAAATTATTGCGCCGTATTTATGTCTTGAGCAAACTTAAATATGTAGCCGAAGTTGGAGCGGTTAGTGTGTCTTACCATTCACTTTTTCACTCGCACATATCCTTTGCTATTGTGACTTGGAGAAATTCTGTAAAAGTTAATAAGATCTTTTTGCTTCAAAAGATAGCCATACGTAAAATTTTTAAATAACATTATAATGACCATTGTAGGCGACATTTTACAAGTAGCAGAATTACATCATTCTATTCAACGTTTATCTACCATACTCTTCTTTATGTACACAAGCATATAGGGGACTTCACGACTCGTAGTGATATTCACGGTCATAACACTAGAATTAAGGATCAAGTAGATGGTCAGTTCTTTAGACTTTCGAAAACTAGGAGGAACATTATCCAGATTAGACTGTACAACAAATTACCGCCGTCTTTCAAAAATATTGGCACGGATTAGGGCTCCACTAATTGACACATGCTATACACAATAAATGAATATCTGGAGGATATGTTTTAGTAGATTTTTTCTTATATACAATATATGCATGCATCGCGTCTTTCGAATCGTGGGGGCCGGGATCAGTTTGTAACATATTGACACGTCCTGTTGCTTGTGCAACACGGGCATAAATAAATCTATCTATCTATTTATCTGAATGGATCGGGAGAAAGGCTACCTTGGAGGGTGGAATTCTTGTAGGAGGCAAAAAGCTAAAACAAAAATAATGATTGTGAACATGCCAAACAACAACCAACAAATTGTAACTCAGATCAGTAATATAATATATTTATAATATTACCAAAATTTTATTACGACTTAGGTAATACTTAATGTAAGTAACGTCTAAAAAAAATTAAACTAATCAGTGCATTGAGAATAATTAATTTTGTAACTTTTTGTCTTGTTCTCTTTCTTTATTATCGGTCGCTATTTTTTTTAATTTAATCAAAATTAAATAAATTTCTAAAGTGAATCTTTTTTGCATTTTTTTACTTGTTTAAATGAAAATAATCCTGTGTGGCTAAGTAGAGGTAAATCCTGCGAGAAAGTCTTGAGGTTTGGTATCATTTTAATACTACTGGATTTTTCAAGATCCTTGGCGTGCATTAAAAAAATGCTCCTTTTGCGAGCCTAGCTGATGCCCTGTAGTCCTTATCTGCTGATCATCAAAACACCGTTTATGCAGGGTTAATAGATAGCAATGGCTCTAGCGTGTTCTTCGTTTTATTTGTGATCACATAATTACCACAATTGTTACTCTTATCATGTTTTAATATTGTATATTTAGCTTGCATTATTTTGTATTTCAAATAATACTTTCAGCAAAGTAGGTATTGTAATGGCGTAGTATTTTACTCTCCAACAAAGAGAGAAATTATTTTATCTATGTATAAAAAGCCTCTTCAATTTTTGAGATATTACGAATATTAAATAGTTCTAGTATATTGGTGCAAAACACAATAAAACTTAGTAACACCGAAAAAATTAGGATATAAGGAAGAGAAAGAATTGGATCCTTTTACTTCTTTTAACGTTTCTTTATACGTATTCTTTATTTAATCTTTTACACAGGTAGCTTACAAGTATTGCTTCTGTTTTTGTTATTTGTTTATAGGTTTGATCAATTTCTTGGTCATGTAATTTGCGTGTTTTAAACATCTCTGTTATTTTACATTTATTTCTGGTTTCGTTATGTACTCTTTTTTGCTTTTACTTTAGATACCAACTAGTGACCTGAATATGCCCTTGTTCATCTTCTTTACTCATATGTTTTTTTAATTCCTTTTTAAAAATTCTGTTAATTATTATGTAATCTGTTATAGGTTTTACTCAATTAGTATTGCTCTTGTGATTTTGTGTACTTTTTCGTGACTGAAGAAGTTCCTTTTTAAATTATTATGTACAAGTCATTTAATACAAAATGGGTTTAACTCTTTGCCCTTGACATTTATCATATTTCCTCCATGTATTTCTATATAACCGTTTAGATTGTCTATAATTATATTTTCCTCTTTTATGTTCAATTATTTATGTAGCCTTTGTTAGAATAGACCTTTTCTTTCTGGTCTTCGGCATTGTTAAACCCATACATCATTGTTTTTGTTGTCTTGCTATTTGTATGTTTAACATTCCGCACATATTTTAGACTACCTTCCTTTATAATACATTTAAATGCTTTTGCTCTTTGTTTCCTAATATTGTTCTGGCATTCCAAGTTAATTTTGTTTCTTTTTATTGTCCTGGTCTTGATTTTTTCGGCACCGGTAGTTTTGATTTTATTCCATTTTATATTTTCCGCAGGCTTTTCTTTATCTTATCCTATATCCATACTTCTCCGTCAGTTATCTACTCTTTCATACTTAAAATTTTTAAATACCACGTTCACTTGAAAGCAACATCTTTATATTAAATAAAGGAATTATCCATTTATCCATTCATTCATGAAATAACGTTAGCACAGTACCATTAAATTTGAGAGACTAAATCAATGTTAGTTTTATATTATATTCTTAACTTTAATACGCAAAACAAAAATAAGTACTTTATGCCAATTTGAAATTATTTTGATAATTTTATTTCAATATATATCATTTTAGAAGGTAGAAAGATTGGATACTAAATTGATTTTATGCATGCTTTTTGTTAGATCTACTTATAGAATTATAGAATAAAGGTGAAAACTGTTTGACTTGCTTATACTACAAGAAGCACTGGAATTGCTCTTAAAATATAACGAATATATTAATGCACTGAGATTAATCCATTTTTAGATATAAATATGTAAAATTACACATAGTTCGTCATATAGCCATTGAATTGCTATAAGAAGGATATGACTTGTAGTGTGTAAAGTGTACATATTTTTTCTATATTATAGTACAAATAATGAACAATCCACGACAACAAATCAGACAAGTCATTCAGTTGATCCAACAACAATTAATACATCAATTATAACTAGGCATTTAAGACAACGTCTATCTGTTCTACGTAGCTTACGTCAGGGTTTCATTGATCAACATGGAGCCGAACCGTCAGTCAGTCTCCGCTATTTTGATCAAAGTACTTCAAGCTCCACGATTAGTCTCACTGCTGATAATATGAACATCAGCGATACTCAAATATATAATACATCTGACGAAAAGGATATGGTGAAAATATTTTGGCATTGTAAACGCAATTACTTATTTAGAATTTGTAGATCGATGTTGATCTTGATTATGAAGAAGGCGATGATAGTTATGAAATGGAAGATTATTATGAACCAAGTTTAAAAATGAAATATACCGGTCATCGAAATGCAAGGTATGGTCATCAAGAATTATTTATTTGTATAAATTACTCTGATAGAAACTGCTAAACCTAACTGTAAGAAAGAGATTTAGCTTTTAAATTTTTGCAATCACAATCTACAATACAGTCAGGATAAGAGTCCCATTTATATTTATTAATGATCTTTTGAAATTCTTATTTTATTTCAGTCTTTTATTTTTTTATTTTTTATTTTTTTATTTTTTGATCATAAAACTATTGAAAATATTTATTTATTTATTTCAATATTTCTACTACGAAACAGAACAAAATAAGTACAATCGCACAACGATTTATGATCTACATATTATGTCTAATCTGAGTAATTTTATTTTCTTTCATTAGCACCTCATATTTTTCAAATTTTTATTCGTTTTTTAGTTTTATTTGTTTTTAGGTATATTTAAAATGCAACCGTTTTTTTTCCGCCTGAGAATATTTATTCATTTAAAAGATATACTAATATAATTTACAGCAATATTTCACCTTTCCAATTGTACAAATTATCAATACTATCAATTGTAAAATTATAGTGTCCTTACAAATGATAGTTTGTCTTCCAACTTAAATTAACAGTATAAATGTATTAAGTGATACCGTTAATATTGAGTTGGCAATTAAGTACTTTCGGTTTTTACTGATAGAGAGCGTTGCTTTATTTTTTGTATAACGTATGTTAGTGCTGTACTTTACCGTTTGTCGCGTGATATACTAGCCACATTGACGTAACTTCGGAAGCAAGTAGTGCGTGATTTTTATTAAAGCTATTAGTTGTGGGTTAATTTTAAATGGAGTGCAGAAACAAACATTTTCGACATATTTTACTATTTTATTTCCGTAAAGGAAAGAAAGCTGCTGCGGCTCACAAAAAGATATGTGAAGTTTATGGTGCTAACTGCTTAACAACGCACGTGTCAGAATTGGTATAAAAAATTCCGTTCTGGAGATTTTTCCCTCAAAGATGAGCAACGTTCTGGTCGGCCTACTGAAGTTGTGATGACCAAATCAAAGTCATAATTGAAGAGGATCGTCATATAACTGTTCGAGAGGTTGCGGAGAGGCTACATGTATCGCACACAACAATCGAAAAACATTTAAAATGTCTTGGGCTAGTTAGGATAGGAAGCTTGATATTTGGGTACCTCACGAATTGAAAGAAATTCATTTAACACAAAGAATCAAGTTTTGCGATATGCACCTTAAACGAAATGAAACCGACCCTTTCTTAAAAAGAATCATCACTAGTGATGAAAAATGGGTCCTGTACAGTAACATAGTTCGAAAACGATCATGGAGCAAACACGATAAACCAGCTCAAACCACATCGAAAGCTGAATTGCATCCAAAAAAGATTATGCTGTCAGTTTGGTGGGATTACAAAAGTGTTGTGTTTTTTGAGCTGCTTCCAAGGAACCAAACGATAACTTCTGATGTTTATTGTCAACAATTAATAAAACTGGATGAAGCGATCAAAGAAAAACGGCCAGAATTGTCAAATCGGAAAGGTGTAGTTTTCCACCAAGATAATGCAAGGCCTCACACATCTTTGGCAACTCGTGGGAAACTATTAGAGCTTTGCTGGGAAGTGATGCCACATCCCCCATACAGCCCTGATCTAGCACATCTGATTACCATTTATTTCGAAGTTTGCAGAATTCTTTGAATGGTAAAACTTTCACAAATGACGATGACCTTCACTCACACCTGGTTCAGTTTTTTGCTGATAAGGACCAGAAATTTTATGAGCGCGGAATCATGCAGCTGAAAGAAAGATGGCAAAAGGTCATTGAGCAAAATAGAAAATATATAATTGATTAAAAACTATTCTTTGTTTAAAAAAAAAGTTTTATTTTTGTGTTTTATTTTATACTACAAAACCGAAAGTACTTAGTTGCCAACCCAATAGATGAGGTTACTTTGTTTTCGCAAACTACATACATACAGGCGTTTCAGTTGACAAAATAAAGTTTCGAAATAAAAATCAATGTAATATAATTTATCCTTCAGTAAATAAAAGAAAACAGTATAATTTAATTTAACCTTCAGAAAATACAACGTTATTTCTTTAAAAATATTATATTGGTAGAGACACAACAACGTAATTTGATCCGTAAACGGTGTTGATTACTTTATATCAACTTGAGTAGTCACTACTAATAAAAAACGACTAGGGAACCCCGAGGTAGAAAAATATCACAAAAACAGACAAGAATAATTATTGTCTTGAAAATACAATACACTCGGCAACAAAATTAAGGGACGAAAAAAAAGCATAAAAAAACTAACACGAAAGATGAAGCTAAACTTTTATTGCACTATTAGATGGAATAATTTAAAATACATAATTAGACTATAAAAACATTTAATAATAATGAATTTCGGCCGAAGAATAGCTATATATATGCTATGTAGTCGTATAAATACATAAAGTAAAGCCGAATTTTATACTTATAAATCTGAACATGATAGAACTTTTAGGGTTGCAAAAAAGAACATACATTTATTTCTTCAATATAAAAAAATCAAAAACTAGAGATTAAATAAGTTTTTGAGCCAATGTTTTCTCACTGCCATTTAACTAAAAATGTAATAGAAAAGGAAAACGTGTAGTAAATATTTCAATTCTAAGTTACTACTACTTACTACTTTAGCGTTAAAGAATATCTGTTTAGCCATAGTTTAGTTAGCAGTTTGCAAACACTTCGCCGATCATAGTTGCCTTTTAGATGTCTGAAGACATGTATGTATACCTTTGGCAATACCTGGGCATAAAAAACGTTCTCAAAAAGAGTTAAACATATAATTAAGCAAGTTCGACGAGCAATTATATTGCAGGAAGGTAAAAAAATAACAACAATGTTCGTCAACAAATTCATGCCAAATCTCATTTAGAATGGAATTTACGAGGACTACTAGGAATATTTTTGAAAACGACGTAAAAAAAGCATGAAATTTAATTATCGATTTTATTTTCTTCGAAGTATTAACCATTGACATAAATGTGCACTTTTAAATACGCTGGAAACAATTTGTAAAGCATTTTGCCACTCTGCAGTTGAGACTTAAGAAATCAATGCTCGAATTCTTTCAACAACTGCTTCAGCCGCCGAAAATCACTCACGACGTATTTTATTTTTTATAATCGGGAACAAAAAGAAATCGTAAGTTAATAAATCAGGCGAATACGGACTGAATCAATTTAACAACTTTATTACTTCAAAAATCAACAGTTTGGCGTGCTGAGTCACAGCTGATATCATGATGAAGAATAATTTAAAGATTTCGATTATTTTTTCTTATTTCATCGATGACTTCTGGCAAAAAAATTGTGGTATACCAAGAAGCGTTAACTTTGATTCTCCTCAGCTACATCCAGTAAAACTCAAGCAGCAAGCGATGATTTGCTTCGCAGCACTGCACCTAAATTTGAACGACTTGGATTAAATTTCTTCAGCATTTCTTTGACAAGACTTTGCTTTAATCTTCTGTCAAATTGTGTGGAGTCCGATGACTGCAAAGCTTTCGTACGCCAAAACGTTCACGCAAAATCGTATGCATTACTTTTATGCCAATGTCCAAGGACGCCTCAATCTCACAATATATGGCATGCCAATCTCATTTAATTATTTCACTCACAGCACCAACAGTAATGACAACGACGTCAATGGATGATCTTTACAAAGCTCATGTCTGAGAGTGGTGCTTCATCCCCAAATTGTTTCCTAGTTAAACTACATTTGTGGTATTTTCTATTGTACAGAAAATTTCGAGTTCATTTGGAAGATCCAAAAATACAGCTGTTATATTTTAAAATATTAATTCGTTGCATGATAATCTTATGTTTTGTGTCACTCATTTTCTTCAATATATAATATTTTAGGCATGACCCGCGTTGTCGAGTTCACATCTGGGCGTATTTTTATCAAGTTCTCGGCAGTTTCATTGTCGTCATCTTCAGTAGGCAGTAATGCTTCGTGTTTCGGTCGGAATGTTTATCATGTTTGATAGCGTTTGCTTTTTTATTTAAGTTTTTCGATCGTGTTTTTATTTTTATAACTTATTATTAGGTTCTGTCTTTGTTTGGCTACATCATGAAAATATCATTAATATACCTTAACCATAAACTAAATAGTATTGTTTTGTTTGTATTCCAAGCACAAACGAAGCTTTTATTATATAGACGTTTCTATATTTTATATAATAACATGTATCCTTACAAACATCAGTTAGTAAACATTTAAATTACATGTATCTATAAAGCAAATACATTTTTTTTTAAAAAATTACTTCATTTTCAGAACAATGATTAAAGAAGCATCGTTTTGGGGTAATGATTACGTTATGTCTGGATCCGATTGTGGGCATGTATTCATTTGGAATCGGCATACGGCGGAATTAAAAATGCTATTACAAGCTGACCACCATGTTGTTAATTGTTTACAACCCCATCCTTCTTTACCTTTATTGGCAACTAGTGGTATTGATCATGATATCAAACTTTGGACACCTGTTCTCGAGGATCCGATGTTTGATGTTGAAGCTGCGAACAGAGTAAGCAAATATTTTTAAGTTTGTCTTTAATAATACAGTAAATATGACATACAATCAAACTAAATTATAATAAATCTACTACATATGGTCCACCTAAGTTTTGGATGTAATTATTTGCTACATTCACACTTTGTCTCCTTTCATTTTGTTTAATGAGATATCTATACTATTTTTCTTATAGGGTATATCATCAAATTAACTTTTAAAGTAATAAATTATTAAAGTATTGTGCATATAAATCTGTAAGTACTATTTGTACTATAGTTATCTCCCAAATTTAGAGAGTGAGATTTTAGGTTATGTAGTTATTATGTTTAAGTATCATTATTACAAAATAACTGACCAAAACTACATAACATTAGCTTCACGTTATTTGTTAAAAAAAAACTTCAAAATTAGTAACAGGCAAAATACTACATATCTCTGAGACATTTGCCGTCATCTGTTAAAGGCTATCCCTACAACTATTACCTTGCAATAAATATTAACCGACATTTAATACAGTTCAATCATAAGTAAAATGCAAGCCTTATGGACATCTCAATTAACGTAATCTATCTCTTAATAGCAAATTTGTAATTTTTATTTTCAAAATATAAGTATTTTTTGCAAGAATAACTTTTGATAAAACATTTGCATTAATAATACATTTAATCTAAAATTTTGACAGATACTATGGGTAAGACTACATATACTACATATACAGTAAAATTAAAAATGAATAGTACTTATTTTTTATTGAAATTAATACTACACTACAATTATACGAGGATCGATCCAGAAATAGGTTCCCATAATTTTTACAATAATACAAGATCGTTTATTCTCATCAAAATTTACATCGTTGGTTAGAGGACACTTAGCTCTATTTTTCTACATAATCGCCATCTCCTTCTAAGCATTTTTGTAGACGGTGTTCCAATTTTTGTATCCCCGTGTCGTAGAACGTTGCCGCCAGCCCGTTCAGATGGCGTTTCACCTCTTCTTTGACTTCATCGTCGTTCTGGAAGCGTTGCCCACTCAAGTGTTCCTTTAACTTGGGGAACAAGTGATAATCACTAGGCGCAAGGTCCGGGCTGTAAGGTGGGTGGGGCATGACAGTCCATTCAAAGTTGGTCAAAAGTTCCTTGGTTTGACGGGAGACATGAGGGCGGGCGTTGTCGTGAAGCAGCGTTACACCTTTTGTCAGTCGTCCTCGCCGGCGGTTCTGGATAGCTCGCCTGAGTTTTCTTAGTGTTGCACAATAACTGTCTGAGTTGATTGTTGTCCCAGGTTCCATGAACTCGATCAGCAGTATCCCCTTGCGATCCCAAAAAACAGTGGCCATGACTTTGCCAGCAGAAGGACTTTGTTTAAACTTCTTTGCGACTGGTGACCCTGAGCGACGCCATTGTTTGGACTTTTCTTTCGTTTCGGGCGTGAAATGAAACACCCACGTTTCGTCTCCCGTAACAATGGAGTCCAACAATCCTTCCCTATCTTCTTAACACTTTTGCAGAAACTGGCGAGCACAGTCAATGCGTTTCTCTTTGTGTTCGACTGTCAGCATACGCGGTACCCATCGAGCACAACACTTGCGATACCCCAATTTTTCAGTCAAAGCTCTTTGAACTGTACCGTAAGAACTCCCAGGAATCCGAGCAACAAGTTCACGGACGGTGATTCTCCTGTTTTCAAGCACTTTGCGTTGGACCATCTCGATCAGCGCCTCCGAAATTGAAGGTCTTCCACTCCGTTCTTCATCGTGGACTTCCTTCCTACCAGCACTAAACGCCCTGCACCACTTACGCACGTGTTGAATGGTCATACACTTGCCGCCATACACCTCTGTCAACTGTCGATGAATATCCACGGGTGGTGTCTTTTTCGCGTGCAAGAACCTAATTACGGAACGAATCTCGCACACGGCGGGATCAGCAATGAGCACCTCCATCACGGACGGCTACTGAGCCAAGATTGAGCGGCGTAGCGAAGCGCGGCAGGTGGGAATCCGGAGTAGGGAAATATACCTACACAGCGGTGTTGCCGGATTTCGTCTCACACCTGCCCGTGCGGCTGGAGTTCTTTGGGAACCTTATTTCTGGATCGATCCTCGTACTACAATTTACTGGTTACCTACAGACTAATTAATAGCTTATTAGAAATTATGCTCAAAATGTCCATCGCCGCTATTAATACAAGCATCATCAATCTTTCTCTTCGTATTTTCATAGTCAATAGGCAATAATTGTTGCATAGTAGAAATTTTATAAGAATTAAATTGTAATATTTTTAACAGCTTGTTGGGTAAGGCTATAAATGTCGAATATGTGCTTAGTGGGTTACATTTAAAATGAGTGCATACATCTTTACATTCCTTTTTGTGAAAATGTTCTATAACTCGGTGATTTATCTTTGCAAACAATTCCCGCGACTACGATTAATAATTCTATAAATTTGTCCAGCTTGTGAGTTAGTGTGTCGTCATTAAATTCGTTCCTTGCAAAATTAACATGAAACTCTTAAAGAGACAAACCCACAAATTAAACTTACATGTCTTCTTCATTTTGTTGTCTATTTGGAAAATACAATTTAAAAATGAATTTATTGTGCTACAATAGCGTTTCTCAACCTTTTTATACAGTAACCCAAAAAATTTGACTGATACCGCGATCCAAATATATATATTTGCCGATCTAACAAACTGGAATTAATTATAATAAGGGTGTCCTTTGTGTCTTTACTAACATTTGTACAAATCAAATAATTACCTTAATCAAAACTATTTCAAAAAATAAGACTCGCTCAAAAATTTTATAATTATACGCAGTTTTTATATACGAGGGTTATTTTTAAAGTAACAACCGTTCTTGTTTAAAGGTAAACACAAATTTTTATTTATATAACAACCACCGTTTGTTCGAAGCAATTTTCCAACCACAATTCCCTCGGCTCAGAAGTCGTTAAGAGGATCTGTTTGCATTCAGGTTCCGCCTAAAAACTTCTTCATTTTGTAAAGAGTTTATAATCGGGATGCAAGGTGGGTGGTCGGGACATTCCAATTTAAACTTCTTTGGCCACGTTTGCACGCCGAAGCTTCTTCAATGTTTCACAATAACAATCAGCATTGATTATTTCTTCACTAAGCAGAAACCCCACTTTCAAAGTGCAGATCGCCGGCATCAATTTCCGTAATCTTATTGGAATATACGCGTGATGCCTTTCAAGAGACTGCTGCTTACTCTTTGACGCGTAATGAGAGATCCATGTCTCGTTATCTGTTACTACACTGTTCAAAAATGCTTCCCCTTCATTGCTATAACGCTCCAAAAAAAGAACAAAGATGGGGCCATGTGTTTCATTTTATGTTCCTGCATTAGCATTCTGAAACTTATCTGGCACAAATCTTTGAACACTGTAAGTAAATGCTGACATTGTTGTAGAGAACATATTGGGAAATATGTTGAAAATTCTTATGCAGTTTGTCGATAGTGAAACACTTTTTCTGCCGAATGTGTGCATTAACAGCAGCTTTCAGTTCGTCCGTGATTACAGTTGGATGGCCAGAACGTATTATTTTATTATTAATGCAAATGTTTTACCAAAAGTTATTCTTGCAAAAAAATATTTATATTTTCAAAATAAAAATTACAAATTTGCTATTGTGAATGTTTGTTCTTTCACCATTAAATAAGCGACACTACTTTCGCACATTTCGTTTATTCATCATCCCTTCTTCATACAATTCAACGAATTGCCAATGGAATTCGGCAGGACGGGTATTTTTTGCATTAAAAAAAGAGAATCATAGCGGTTACTTTGCAATCGGCGGGATTTGTAATGAACATATTTGATATTAATTGCCGTGCCTACCTTCTCTAGCAAATGCTCAGAGAAGGCGCAAATGGTTCTTATTTAAAAAATATCACTCGTAGTTTCTCTATCATATGGCGACCCATAAAAATTTATTTGCGACACAATCATTGAGAAACGCTGGTCTACAATATAAAGCATTGTAATCGTAATTTAAAACTGGCAATTCAACGAGATTGTATATAACTTTAAGAAATATTTTATGTTTACTTACACTGTATAATCTTTAAATCATTAGTTATTTATTTTATATTCTTTTAATAACCATCATATTATAGTTAATACGAAGAAATGAAGTTATGCTAGAAGAAACAAAGGATACAATAACGGTACCTGCAGCTTTTATGATACGTATGTTGGCATGTTTAAATCAAATTCGTCAAAATGCTCGGTCAAGAATTAATAGAGACAGTAGCACGAGAGGGAACCAGTAAGAGATGAGACCACTAATG
>JAVIWB010004648.1:0-61714 GCA_031893035.1 Dermolepida albohirtum | reverse complement strand
ATTGCCATATCTGAGGTGAGGAAAATCCACGAATTATTCATGAGAAACCTATATATCCTAAACGAGTTACTGTTTGGTGTGCATTATGGTCAGGTGGTCTAATTGGACCTTACTTCTTTGAAAATGCTGCTGATGAAGCTGTAACTGTCAATGGTGATCGATATCGTCGGGTGATAACCACACACCTGACTTTGCACAGTAATCAATTAATTTATTGAGAGAAAAAATTCCCAGACGTGTAATCTCAAGAAACGGTGATGTTAATTGGCCACCAAGATCATGTGATTTGATACCGTTAGACTATTTTCTTTGGTGTTATGTGAAAAGTCAGGTTTATAAAAACAATCCACAATCAAATCCTGCTTTGAAAGATGAAATTATTCGTGTCATTGGTGAAATAGAGCCTCAATTATGTCAAAATGTTATTGAAAATTTTAACAAAAGAGTGGACGTCTGTGGAGCTGCAAGAAGAGGCCATTTTATTTTTCGCATATAAATGTCATAACTGATACTTCAATTACCAATAAAAAGTTTTTGAAAGATGGACAAGAAGTGAATGCAAATTATGTGTTTTATTCATTCTTTAAAAAACCGCGAAATTTGAAACAGTCTTTAGTATCAAAACTCCTTCACTCGATTTTATTTCAAATAGAATTTATGTATGAATGTAACGAAGGTTTTTATCAGCTATCGAATAGACAAAAAAGAGATTGAATATTAAAAAGTTTTCTAGAGAGATGACAAGCAAACAATTTTGAGAATATAACTAAGTAGGCAAAAAATATCACATAGTATTTATTTAGCTGTAAATAAGATATAACTTAGAAATGTAAAATGTGTGGAAATATAGGTAATAATCTAAATTTAAAAAAAGTTTCCAAAAACAGAAATATCTAAACAAATCACTAAACGTAAAACTCTTACTTTGGATATATCGACCCGGCATATTTTCTATACTAAATTGCACGAATTAGACAAAATACTAGACGATAGTAAATATTTATGGATTGGTTAATGTTTTCATAATGGGTTTCTTTATATAATTTTTTCCCTGTCAGACCATTAATATTTTATTTGTTCGAGATAGCCAAACCATAATAAATACACTTCTTAGAATTCCAGTTATCGAATTCTAAACTAATTCCAAGAAAATTAGTCGTTCAAACACACCGAAAATAACGTATCGAAACTTCTATTTTAGGAAAATTCGACTTATTTAGGTTTCACCGAACGTTTTGTGTAAATATAAACATATGGAATATCAATTGAATATTGATTTTAAAAAATTCTCATAACTATTTAATAAATTATATTGCAAGTTATATGTACGTGTGTCCGCAAGTGACAATACTTTAATATAATGTATATACACAGTCTGTTGCAGAGAAAACGGAATTTTTTTCAAATAAAAACAAAAGATTATTTTGGTAAAATTCATTTATTTTATTCAAAGTAGTCGCCTTCGGCTTCAATACAGCAGGATCAAATTAATATGTCGAGTGAATTTGTAAGTTCATATTTAGAGACGTCCTTCAAGAATGTGTTTCATTTATTCTTTAAAAAACCGCGAAATTTGAAACACTCTTTAGAATACATTTAATTAATATAAAACGGTTTTTTTAAATTGTCCAATGAACCATCGTCGTTCCTTAACTACTAATGAACGAATTATTATCAAATTTTTACAGATTATTTAGAAACGTTGGCAGTTAATAAATTAATCACTCACCGATAAATAGCGCCTCTGATTTTGTTTAAAAGGCACTATTCCAGTTATATTAGGTGAGCAACTAAGTTCTCGCTGTTTTTTTGATGAAAATGCAACTTTATTTACAAATGAATCATTCAAAATATTGCCCATCGCTAGCGACAACTTTTTCCCATCTTCCTGGCAGAGCTCGAATACCGTCACGGTAGAAGTGTTCGTCTTTTGAGGCTATCCACGAATCAAGCCATTTGGAGATGTCTTCATATGAGCGGAATTGCTGATCAGCCAGACCATGTGCCATCGAACGGAACAAGTAATAATCGGACGGCGCAATATCTGGGAAATATGGCGGGCAAGGTAGGACCTCCCATTTGAGCGTTTCTAAGTAGGTTTTAACGGGTTTGGTAACGTGAGACCGAGCGTTGTCGTGCTGTAGAATCACTTTTTCGTGCCTCTGCTCGTATCGTGGCCGCTTTTCGCGCAGTGCTCGGCTCAATCGCATCAATTGAGTTTGATATCGTTCCCCAGTGATGGTTTCGTTCGGTTTTAACAGCTCATAATAAATAACACCGCCCTGGTCCCACCAAATACACAGCAAAACCTTCGCAGCGTGAATATTCGGCCGAACCGACGACGTAGAAGCATGACCGGGCAGTCCCCATGATTTTGTTCTCTTTGGGTTGCTGTAATAAATCCATTTTTCATCACCCGTAACGATGCGATGAAGAAAACCCTTCCTTTATTGCCGCTGGAGCAGTTGTTCACAGGCAAAAAAACGACGCTCAACGTCTCTTGGCTTCAAATCATAAGGAACCCAAGTTCCTTGTTTTTGAATCATCCCCAACGCATGGAATCGCTGGGAAATGGCTTGGCGGGTAACTCCTAATGCTGAAGCAAGCTCATTTTGCGTTTGGCACGGATCCTCATCGAGCAATGCCTCCAATTCAGCGTCTTCGAAGGTTTTTGTTCTTCCTTCACGCGAACGGTCGTCAACATCGAAATCACCGTCTTTAAAGCGACGGAACCAATCGCGGCACGTTGTTTCACTTAGAGCAGCATCTCCATAAACTTTTTGGAGTTCTCGATGCACTTCAGCCGCCGTTTTCTTCGAATGAAAGAAGAAAAGCAACACTTCCCGCAAATGACGATTATTTGGCACAAAATCAGACATTTTCACACAACCAAAAGTATATGACGCAAAAACAAAATCACTAATGTGTCAAAGCGGTTTGTTTAGCATATGTCTAAGCTTGGTTCATGACGTTTTGGTTATGTCACAGTCGACCAGCACTTACTACTGGAGCCATCTCTTGAAAAACAGCGAGAACTTAGTTGCGCACCTAATATTTGGGAGGTGGGTTATATCTTCTATTTTTCCCAATAAATATCTGTGCAACAAGCAATTAAATGTTCTAATTTTCATTAAACTACTGCATAATAATCAGTATAATTTAATATTTTTCGCCATCCTCAATAATGTATTGCATTATAAATATATATTAAAATATATAAGAAATTCGTAATTCTCATAACGTTCTTGATATCTAAAAAGAAAGCAATATCGTTACTGACGTTCTAGGAACTGCTACGTATCTTTTGCTGTTAAAAGGTTAAAGTGAATAGAGCTTCTCAAGCGGGTATTTTGCCTTAAATATTCCATCAAGATCGAATCTATATGCATTTATTCATTTTTATGGATAGCAAATAAAATTAAAAATACGTGCATACATGCATATATGATTTGAAATGCATGTAGCCTTTGAAACAAATAGAACTTTGCATTACTGCTGCATTTTCGATTTTATAAAATTTCATACCAGTAGTTTCATAGTTTTTTTTTAAATATTTCTGAGCATACGAGGTGTGACAATTAAATAACGAGACTGGTATGAGAAATGTTATTTATTGCAAATAAACTTATATTTAGCTTTTATCACCTTCAACATACTCCCCTCCTCTATCTATACACCGCTGTATACGTGTCTTCCATTATTCAAAACAATGCTGTAGTTCATCAGTTATCAGTCTGCTCAACAACTTCACTGTTTTTGCATTTGCATGTTCAACAGACTAAAAACGCGTTTCCGTTAATGCACTTTTCACTTTTGGGAACAGGTAGAAGTCACATGGTGCGAGATTTGGGGAAAGATCAAAGAAAAAGATTCTGTTTCACCAAGACAACGCTCCCTCGCATACCAGCACAGTTGCGATGTCCAAAATCCACGAGTTGCATTTCTAATTAGTACCGTATGCGCCTTATTCGCTGGGTCTAGCCCCTACCGACTTCCACCATTTTCCAAAGTTGAAAATGGCACTAGGTGGAAAGAAATTTTCGTCTAACGACGAGCTTGTCATCATCGTAAATGAGTATTTTGCAAACCTTCCGGAATCGCATTTTAGAAATGGCATAAGGGCATTGGAGCACCGTTGGAATAAAAGTATTGCTCTTTTAGGAGAATATATTGAAAAATAAAAATTATTTTGTATTTAAAAAATTCGTTTTTCTTTTCCATTCTCACTACTTGTCAAACTACCCTCGTAGAAGTATAAAAACTCACGGCGAATATAATCATACATCGTAAATTATAGGTAATGGCTAATGAGTTTAATCAAAGTTAATAAATGACAATAGTATGCGTAGTTCGTTCCCTCCTCTCTGCACATAAAAACAATTGAAATACTGTTTAACAATGAAAGAATAGATAAAACTTAAAGAAACATTTTACGAGAAATTAAAAGCTGTAACATAGCTTGCCCTTGGATACGTTACGTCAGGGGCAAGCATTGAAGTTTATTGAACGAAAATTGACGGACATCTGTAAAAGGAATAAGATTAATTTAATATTCTACGCTATCCAATATGCGCCTTTTTTAAAAACAATAAAGATTATCACAACAGGTGTTCTACCACACAATACAGTTTCTTGGAATTACGTGCTTTACATACGCCATTGTCTTATATATTGCGTGTCGTCCTAGCGCTCTTCTAATGAGAGACTACCAAAGGTAAGTTGATATAAATATTTTAATATTGAAATGAACAATGGAAGTACAAATAAATAGGCACCATTCGTTCCACAAAAACTGTCAAAAGTTGACTGGTCAAAAGACATGTCCGGTTGTTAAAGAATATCAAATAAAATAAATTAAAATTTGATCGCAACTTTCAATAGAAACATTTTTAACCCTTTCATGCACTTGTTTGTATACAACAACGCTATTCCAGAGCACATTTCTTATATCTAACAGTAAATTTGTTTTATTCAAGCAAAGCAAAAACACATCTAATACCTTTTACTTTAGTTTTGTTGTTTTTTGTACAAGTGCAAAAAGATTTTGTGCTTCATATTTAGTGTTTTGTCTGGTGAAGTTGGACGTTTTTTCTTCTGTGAATTTTATCAAGAAACAAGTGGATAAATTTTAGTGAAAAACTAAAAATATTTCAGTGGCAATTTTTTCCAATTAAAACATATTATAAAGAAATGATATAAAGTAAATAAAAGGTAAAAATTTTATTGAGAAAATTTTTTGGAGCGTTAATTCATATGTTGTACATGTATAACACGGTGCATTAACTGTGTCCTTATTTATATTGTAATGCATTGCGGTTTTTGTTGATTTTATATTATTCTCCAGCCAGTTTTTTTTATTTTGGACTTCAAATATACTATAGACAAAGAAAAAGGATTAACTGTAAAAAAGATTAAAAAAATTTTGGATTTCGATTGGGATGACTCGGATGCTGAAGTAGAACCCGAAACACCTTCAGTAGAAATTTCTGGTGAAGTAGCGAGCATTTTTAATAACATTTGTGAGGAAATAACGGCTGCAGATCTATGTGCGGAGCTCCCACAAGAAATCGAAGCTGAATTCTTAGAGCAGAAGGAGGTTGTTCCTAAGGATTCTGAGAAAAAGGCGGAGTTTCAAAAGGTTGATCTGAAGAATTTAAGGTGGAAAAAAAATATAACAAAAACATATGAAAAACAATGGAATAGTTCTATTGACGAAGATGTTGAAGTACTTTCACCCTTACAATACTTTAAATTGTTTTTTGATGACACGTTCAGTAAAGTTTTGGAGGAGACTAATCTATATTCAGTACAGAAAAGTGGAGTTTCAGTGAACGCAACTCTTAAGGAAATAGAGCAAATTTCAGTTCCAAATGTTATTAACCAATATAACCGTTACATGGGAGGAGTTGATTTGGCAGATATGCTCTGTGAATTATATAGGATAAATCATCGATCCCGCAAATACTATATGCGAATTTTCTTTTGGGTACTGAACTCTGCAGTCACGAACAGTTGACTTCTTTATAGGCGTCACTGCCAATTTTTAAAAATCAGCGATAAAACACTAACTCTAATACAGTTCCAAAATAATGTTGCACAAGGCCTTATATATACAAACACCTTCGGCCCGAGGAAGCGTGGTCGTCCAACAGATTCTCCACAAATGTCTCCTGTAGCTCCAAAGCGTAGTACACTCTCAATTCAAGTTGAAGACGTCAGGTATGACGGTATTGCTCATTGTTATAAACCAAAGCAGTCGCGTTGCAAACTTTGTAAAAATGGCTTCACAACTGTGTGTTGCACTAAATGCAAAGTATCTGTATGTTTTACCCCTAAAAAAAATTGTTTCAAGGAGTATCACGAAAAATAAATACTGTACCTATTTCTGAATATATTATAAAAAATCGATGTTATTTAACGCTTTTTCTTTTATCAAATAAAGAGTAAAAAAGATTAAGAAAGCCATTGTTTTCACCTTGCAAAAAAGTTTAACTTACAACTCCGCTTATGCATATATACCATATATTTTTGTTGTATATATACAACATATCTCAAAAACCACAATTTGGGCGTAAACTAATTTTTTTTTCTCATTTTTATCTTTTTCGACCCTATTGAAGTTGAAATCAAAGTTTAAAAAAGAGAGAGGGTTAAAATATGCAACATTTAATAAGTACAAAAACAAATCGAAAAGACAACTGCTTTTGTTCATTTTTTACCAATTTATTATTAAAATGTATTGCAAACTCATAAAACAAATTGTAAACTCTTCTTTTCTCAATGTAAATAATAATATGCTTATAATCAGCATTACAACCGATTGAAGGCTGGGTCTTGTTGTCTCTATTTATGACCACCGTTTTCAATCCTTTGCCATTTATTTGCACGCCTTTATTTTTAATCTCCCTAAGTCCTCTGCTATTTAGTATACCCATTTTGTTCTCCCCCCTCACCCCCTTACTACCACATACTTGCTTTTCAACCATTTCACCGTTCATGCGATTCGTATGACCCACCCAGCTAATCTTACTCGCTATTATCACGTTTGGGAGGATCTTAGTACAGGTAGTACAATTTCGCATTTTTTTCTCTTACCCAATGAAAATTTGTTTAGTGCCCAAACAATCTTCTAGTGTACGCCTTTTCTGTATTACCAAATGTTTTCATTCTTGTTCACTATCTACAGTTTACTGTTGTCCTAAAGCTTCTGAAATCCTAAGCTTCATTCAAAAGTTGATCACTGAAGATTGATATATAACCCCTTGCCACAATAATTTTCGTATTCTGTATACGTATTTCGATAACTAAGTTATCATCATCTGCAGATAATTAAACAGTGTCGCACCTGGAAAACTACGGTAAAAATACCCATACAAAAACAAATTCCGCACACGATCCGTACCGCGGAAAGCCAAAACGTACACTGTGTGTCAGTGTATGGATCGCGTGCGGAATTTATTTTGGTAATGGCTCAGGAAAAAAAACAGATTTCTGCAAAAATTCGGGTATATGCTGCGGCGGAACGGCTGCTCCAATCGGGGCGTTTTCAAGCTCGTCTTGTTCCCCTAAACCAACACTTTAATTTGGCGCAAAGTTCGGGGGGATCGGATGAAAAATGTAGAAGTTATGGAGGTTAGAAAATTTGGCGATTTTTTTGAACTTCGTGCGATGGATTTTGAAAATCCAAAAAAAAAGAAGTGTCGATTTTCGTCGTTTTAATGCCTCTCGAATCCGTGAAAATGAAAAATATAAAATGTCGATTTTCGCCGTTGCATCTTACGTATTTTGACCTTCTGATTAAGAAAACATCCCTACTTGGAATAGTATCTCTTTCGATTCCCGAGATATTCGCAAAAAGCACGAAATCGTCCAAAAACATACGAAGGAAGGCGATATCTCAGTGGAAAATCATACGCGCAGTCTTCTAAAGCATGTCTGAAAGCCCCTGGGTGGTTTCCGGCTCCTTCTGGAGCTGTGGCTGAAAAACCGGAATTGCTCAGGAAAAAAAACGCATTTTTTCAAAATTTGAAGCTGTGGCTGCAGCCAAACGGTTCATCCTATCACGAACTTTCGCTCATTTTAATCGTCTCGAAAGAGTACTTTCATCTGGTAAAAAGTTCGTGGCAATCGGATGAAAAATGTGATTTTTTGATAGCTCTACTTTATCTATTCAGACCCGTTGATTACGAAAAACGAAACGATAGCTCTTCTGATTCTGGAGATATTCGCGAAAAATGCGGTGAAAACACTTAACACGCAGTTCGAGAACAAAAATTTTTCGAAGCTTCAAAAATCGCTATTATTTTTGCATTAATTTCTACCTTAACTAGATCGATGTAATAAGTGGAAAATCTATTTTTTTAGATTCGTCGCATATTTAAATAATAATAATAACATTAAAATAAATAATATTAATTTTAATTAAATATTGGGTTGGCAACTAAGTACTTTCGGTTTCGTAATAAAATAAAACACTTTATATTTAAACAAAGAATAGTTTTTAATCAATTATATATTTTCCATTTTGCTCAATGACCTTTTGCCATCTTTCTTTCAGCTGCATGATTCTTCGCGCTCATAAAATTTCTGGTCCTTATCAGCAAAAAACTGAACCAGGTGCCAGTGAAGGTCATCGTCATTTGTGAAAGTTTTACCATTCAAAGAATTCTGCAAACTTGAAATAAATGGTAATTAGATGGTGCTAGATCAGGGCTGTATGGGGGATGTGGCATCACTTCCCAGCCAAGCTCCAATAGTTTCCCACGAGTTGCCAAAGATGTGTGAGACCTTGCATTATCTTGGTGGAAAACTACACCTTTCCGGTTTGACAATTCTGGCCGTTTTTCTTTGATTGCTTCATCCAGTTTTATTAATTGTTGACAGTAAACATCAGAATTGATCGTTTGGTTCCTTGGAAGCAGCTCAAAAAACACAACACCTTTCTAATCCCACCAAGCTGACAGCATGATTTTTTTGGATGCAATTCAGCTTTCGATGTGGTTTGAGCTGGTTTATCGTGTTTGCTCCATGATCGTTTTCGAACTATGTTACTGTACAGGACCTATTCTTCATCACCAGTGATGATTCTTTTTAAGAAAGGGTCGGTTTCATTTCGTCTAAGGTGAATATCGCAAAAGTTGATTCTTTGTGTTAAATGAATTTCTTTCAATTCGTGAGGTACCCAAATATCAAGCTTCGTAACTAGCCCAAGACATTTTAAATGTTTTTCAATTGTTGTGTGCGATACATGTAGCCTCTCCGCAACCTCTCGAACAGTTATATGACGATCCTCTTCAATTATGACTTTGATTTGGTTATCATCAACTTCAGTAGGCCGACCAGAACGTTGCTCATCTTTGAGGGAAAAATCTCCAGATCGGAATTTTTTATACCAATTCTGACACGTGCGCTCTGTTAAGCAATTAACACCATAAACTTCACATATCTTTTTGTGAGCCGCAGCAGCTTTCTTTCCTTTATGGAAATAAAATAGTAAAATATATCTAAAATGTTCGTTTCTGCACTCCATTTAAAATTAACCCACAACTAATAGCTTTAATAAAAATCACGCACTACTTGCTTCTGAAGTTACGTCAATGTGACTAGTATCACGCGACAAACGGTAAAGTACAGCACTAACATACGTTATACAAAAACTTCCAACAATTCTTCAACGTTCCTTGATCTGGCTGCCTTTCCTTGCGCCGATGTCCACATCCACATATTTACACGAAAACGACCACTTCTGTTTATAAGCTTGACATAATTCTCTTCAAACCTTGTATTCGGAGGACGATAGAAGCGAATATTACTATTTGAGAATTGGAAAACTATGACTTAAAATTACACGATTCAAAATTGTTCATCCTGAGCTATATATTCTAAAGCAAATTCAATTCTTTATTCTTACTACTGTTGTTTAATAACGGCCTGTACGATACGATATTGAAAAGCGTATTGCAGGAACAGTATTAACTACTGTTGAAAACCGATTTCCTCTTAAATTATTAAACAAAGCAACGTTCTGTTCAGCAGTTACTTTCTCGGACGTCTTGAGCGTGGATTTCTATTAATTATACCATGGTTTCGCCATCTTCTTAAAATGTTTGCAACTGAGTTCTTGCTCATACTGTAAAATAATGTAATTTGCCTCACTGACCACTCATCGTCTATTTTCGCGATTATTCCACCTTTCTTCACTGCATTTATATGCGGCATAATTATTGTATTATTTCTAATTCGAAATTGTCTGGCAGATAACAAATATTCAATATTACAATATGACATACTTATAAGCGAAAATTTAATAAAATTAGACAAAAATGTTGTCCCACTTTTATTGGGCGCAACCGTACTTTTTCTCTTTTAATTAACCCGCCTTCCTTTTGAAGCAACACATCTCTTCTAGTATACAAACGGTTTAATTTAAAAATCCTAATCTAAAAAACCGTGTGGTACCGACTGCTCCAATTATTTTCATATTTCAAATAGCTTCTTTTGTCCTAAAATAAGGTTAGTTTGCAATGTTTAGGTAGGTCGATGACTCCATTCATTGTACATAACTAAAAATAGGTATACGTTTTTTTTTTCGTTTTTGTTGTTAAGCGTTTTGTTATAACATTTCAGGTGACTCATTGTCAGTCGGATTCCGGTCTCATTAACTTAAGTTATCGCCCCGTGTTGAATTTTGTTTCCTCGAATTTTAATATGTACATGTACAACGTACGGCTGTCACACATATGCTTTCTTTTCGTTGGATCATTGGTAAGTATTTTATGCGCGCCCGGAGCCGGTTTTGTGTCTTTCTTATTTATTTGTTTAGTGTTTTCTTCGGAAAGAGTATTAATTCGAGCGGACAGATCTTTCCGAGAACGGATACCACTAAAAAGAACTATCGCATGATAAAAAAAAAAATGACAGACAGAAATCTGAAACGTCATTTTTTCGACAGGATTCATGTGAATATGTTCTTCGGAAATGCTGATGTTCTTTGTTAAATACCTTTACAAAATCTAAAGATAAGCAGACCATTGGTTAGCATGAGTTTGACATGTACATCTTTGAATAAATCAACTTTGAACCGATTGTTTGAAGAACTCGAATTTATTTGAAATATATACAGTGTTGTGAAAAAGAAAGAAGCACCTAACAATATTTTCCGAAACTTACTTATATATAATAATTATTGGGTCAATTTAATTTATAATGCTTAATACATCCTTCCAAGAACGATTCACTTATTGGCAGAAATATAATCACTGGAAATTTCCAAGGTTATCATACTTCCGCGTAGGGGTGAGATCGACCGCCTGATAAGAGGATTAAAGAAGTAAATTTTATTGCACCACAATACTCTGCAATGAAATTTCAAGGGAGAGCTATTTATCTATAAGATTTTGTTTTTAATTCAGTGGTAGAAACGATACAGAGCGGTTCCACAATATAATTTATTTAGATTCTTAAAAAACGCGCCTCCGAGTGAAATTTTCATTTTAAGAAAAAATTGTAAGCTGTAAATTGTTATAGTAGATAGAAAATACCTAGAATAGCATTACTAGACAGAAATAAAATTACTGTTTTACACCAAGATGGTTATAGTCAAGTGAAAATATCAAAGATAGTGAAATGTTCTCGGTATGCCGTGCAACAAACAGTAAAAAGATTAACTGAAACCGGCAGTGTAGGTTATAGACCAAAAAATGGACGTCCAAAAAAGCTCAGTAACGCTGAAGCGCAGTTTTTAAAAGTTAGTTCCTGAAGAAACCGAAAGAAAGTTAGGGCAGAAGTAGCTCAAGATCTTGCGCGAACATCTGGTACTTCGGTACATGCTTCAACAGTAAGGCGATACTTGCTTAGATCAGGCTCGAGGGAATGCGTAGCCATGAGAAAATCCTTACTGCGACGAGGTAATAGAAGATAACGATTAAAATATGCCAGAGACCACGAAACTTGGGGATATAATGAGTGGCAAATATCAATTATTTGTAACGAACAGACGTCAGTATGTTAGACGACGCCCTGGTGAATCGTTAGTGGAACCATAAAGTATGCAATATCCTAGTTTGGGGTTGTATTTCGGCAGCAGGTGTGGGTGAAATTGTAAAAATGGAGGGTAAATTAACTCGCGAGAAATACAGAACGCTATTAGAAGAACATGCCATACCATCAGCACAGCGACTTATTGGCAATAATTTCGGTCTACAGCAAGATGATGATCCCAAGCATACCTCAAAACTTGTGACAACTTATTTTGCACAGCAGGAAGCAAATGGGGTATTGCAGACTGTGATATGGCCACCTCAAAGTCCTCACTTAAATATTATTGAGCATGTGTGGGATTATCTTGACAGAAAAAAAGTGTGAAAGGGAACCAAAGAACAAAAATGAACTGTGAGTGATACAATATTCCTGAAAATTTCATTATTTCGTTAATGGAAAGCCTACCAAGAACAAAGCAGGATACCATAAAAAATAAAGGTGGTCATACAAAATATTGAAAATTTAAGTTGTTTATGTTTAAATATCGATATGTGTTAGTTTTCATTCATTAAAAAAATTTCAACTTGTATAAGATTATTATTTATCCTTTTATAATAGTTTCTATTCAAATTCAAGAAGGTGCTTCTTTCTTTTGCACAGTACTATATGTAGTTGTATGTATAAATTTATTTACACCTCAGTTCACTTAAACTTTTCTTGTAAAATTTATTTTACTTTAAAACTGAAAAAGAGTGAAAATAAATAAAACTGCAATATATAACTGTTTTAATAATAATGATGACAACTTCGTTGTCGAAATATGTATACAGAATACGAAAATTAATGTGGAAAGGGGTTATACATCAACTTTCAGTGATAAAGTTAATCAACCACAGGCTCCATCAAAATTATCTGTAAATGCTATCAAGTACTTCTGAGTAACTTTGGTAATTTAGCCAATCCTGTATCTTCAAAACCAAGCAAGTGACGCATATACAGAGATAGTAAATGGACACTCGATGTACACTACCGTCCATATTAATTCGGACACACATAAATTAAAAAAAAGTGAAAATAGTTAAACCAAATTATGTCGAAACTTAAAATTTTTGTTGCCTTGTTGTTTATCGATGTGTATAAAGTGTAATAATAAAAATTACAGTAATTCTAACGTTAGAGAAACAAAGATATCTTAAACATTCCGTTCATCAAAGAAACCCTCTTTAGCGTGAAGAACAGCCCGTACAATTCAAGGCATCCGTTTCACGTGTTTTTCAAGGACTTTATTCAATATACTATTCCATTCTTCTTGCAATATGTTCCACAAGTGATTTGTTGAGGTAGGACACATTTTTTGGACCCTTCTATCCAATTAATCCCATAACAATTCTATGGGGTTTAGATCGTGGCTTTGCGGTGCCCATGCCATTATTCGTAAGGTATTACTGTTTTGTTCGCTATCTAAGAAATTCTTACATATTTCTGCTGAGTGTTTAGGGCCGTTATCCTGCATAAACACAAAATTTTCGCTTATTAAACGTAGCTTGCATGATATTGCAATTTCTTGCAGTATTTCTAAATAACCCTTCTTTTACGAAATACCCTCGATTCGCTTCAAGTCATCTGTGCCGGGGTAGCAAAAACAACCCCAAACAAGCTTCTTTCTTGTTTGACGGTTGGCACTATACAATCCCGCAGCATTCTTTGACCACTCGCTCTTCTTACAAAAACACGCCTTGATTGTCCAGACACTTCAAACTTTAATTTATCAGTTCATAAGACCCTTTTCCAGTTATCTAGTGTCCAATTTTTGTATATTTGTACCCATTGTTGTCGTTTTTTGCCTGTTTCTCCGTCGAAATAAGGGTTTTCTTACAGCAATGCGGCCGTGAAGATTTGCAACTTTTAATCTTCTTTTCACCGTAGTAACAAAAATTTTTCTTGAACGGCTGTGATTCATTTCTGCGGCGATTTCGGGTACTGTCAGTTCCATATTTCGTCTACTCAGCAATTTTATACACTCATCGTCTGCGTGAGGTATTATTCGCTTACGACCTAAACGTACCGGATCTCTTAAACTGCCTGTGCGCTGATGCCGGATGATACTAACAGTCGATTTATTAACATGTCTTTTCGGAAACTTGACGCGCTGAATAATCTTGATGAAAACAAATAATTACAGAATATTTTTCTTAACTTGCTGGTTTTCCTTTCGGCATTTTAAGAAGTTAACATAAAAAATACGGTTTTATCAGTGATGCGCACGCTAGCAAGTTTATTTGAAAACTAATGTCTCGGTACACAAAACTTTTTGGGGTGAGGGCAGATAAGTTTCGCCAGTTTTTTGCTTGCAATATTATCTCAAAAATAATCGTATTTATGGCGGTACGAATATTCCAGTGAGTCATAAAATATAATAGTTATTTGTAGGTGCCATAATAGGTACATTTGCCTGCAATTAGTTATAAATCTCGTAAAGGGCCTAATGTAAATATATTATTTATATTTAAACGCAATTATATTGAAGTTGGATTTGATAGAGCCTGTGGTTGATTAACTTAATCACTAAGGTTGATATATAACCCCTTTCCACATTAACTTTCCTAATTCTGTATACGCATTTCGACAACTAAGTTGTCATCATTTTGAGATGTCTTCATATGAGCGGAACTGCTGATTAGCCAGACCATGTGCCATCGAACGGAACAAGTAATAATCGGACGGCGCAATATCTGGGCAATATGGCGGGTGGGGTAGGACCTCCCATTTGAGCGTTTCTAAGTAGGTTTTAACGGGTTTGGCAACGTGAGGCCAAGCGTTGTCATGCTGTAGAATCACTTTTTCGTGCCTCTGCTCGTATTGTGGCCACTTTTCGCGCAGTGATCGGCTCAATCGCATCAATTGTTCGATACCGTTCCCCAGTGATGGTTTCGTTCGGTTTCAACAGCTCATAATAAATAACACCGCTCTGGTCCCACCAAATACACAGCAAAACCTTCGCAGATTGAATATTCGGCCGAACCGACGACGTAGAAGCATGACCGGACAGTCCTCATGATTTTCTTCTCTTTGGGTTGCTGTAATGAATCCATTTTTCATCACCCGTAACGATGCAATGAAGAAAACCCTTAATTTTTTGCCGCTGGAGCAGTTGTTCACAGCCGAAAAAACGACGCTCAACGTCTCTTGGCTTCAAATCATAAGGAACCCAAGTTCCTTGTTTTTGAATCATTCCCAACGCATGCAGTCGCTGGGAAATGGCTTGGCGAGTAACTCCTAATGCTGAAGCAAGCTCTTTTTGCGTTTGGCACAGATTCTCATCAAGTAATGCCTCCGATTCAGCGTCTTCGAAGGTTTTTGGTCTTCCTTCACGCGAACGGTCGTCAACATCGAAATCACCATCTTTGAAGCGACGGAACCAATCACGGCACGTTGTTTCACTTAGAGCAGCATCTCCGTAAACTTTTTGGAGTTCTCGATGCACTTCAGCCGCCGTTTTCTTCGAATGAAAGAAGAAAACCAACACTTCCCGCAAAGTTCACATAAAAAATACGGTCTTGTCAGTGATGCGCACGCTAGCAAGTTTATTTGGAAACTAATGCATATTTCGGTACACAAGACTCTTTGGGGTGAGGGCAGATAAGTTTCGCCAGTTTTTTGCTTGCAATATTGTCTCAAAAATAATGGTATTTATGGCGGTAAGAATTATTCCAGTGAGTCATAAAATATAATAGTCATTTGTAGGTGCCATAATAAGTACATTTGCCTGCAATTGGTTATACATAAATCTCGTAAAGGACCTAATGTAAATATATTATTTATATTTAAACGCAATTATATTATTTTTTAGAAGAGTTTACTAAATTTCACTAGCTGTCCGAACTAATTTGGATGGTAGTGTATATATATAATAAGTTATGTGCTCATTAAATTTTAATGTAAATTAATGTTTTAAATATGATGAAACAGCAATTTATTAAACATAAATCTATTTATATTAACTAAACATCATTATTTCAATTATTACGGTTTTGATATTGATACTGTTAAACCTTCACTTCATTCTTTGATGTTTGAATAACGAATATCAATGTTAATTCTAAATAAACCACATTTTAGTTTGATTCAAACATGAAAACATTGAAATCGCAAGCATTCCAATTATTATATTTAGATCGCAAATAATAAATTAAATCTAGGTGAAGTACAGGTTTATAAAGAATTCGCGATTTTATTTATTTGTAATTCGACCTTATAAATCTAAATCAAGGTTGTGGAAGGCTATTATATTTACGCATGAATAACCGCATTGAATCATGTTTATATGTATACGTATTATGTGCGTTAATATGTGCATATAAAATGCATCATTTATCATTAATTTGATAACGGACTTTTCCGCCAAAAAAACTATTTGATAATAGACTCTTCGGACAAAAAAATTTTTTGTTGTTTTCACAAATTTCCATTCGGAATATGAAATCCCGTTGATTAATATCTATTCCCTATTCAAAAAATTCCGACCTGTCCTAGTATTATTATCAGATTATGATTACTAATAAATTATTTAGTAAACACAAAGCCCATTCGATAAAGAATTGATTCTTTGAAATATTTATTATTAAAAAATTCCGTACTCGTAGGTTTTGGGAATTAAATAAACAAAGGCTATTTGTCTGATTCCTTCTGGTATTTGTGAATTTATTCAAACCACGGGGAAGAAGAGACAGAAACTATATCGAATGCAAATCCTTCTTCATTAAGTAAATAATAAATATCCTTTAATTTTCTGTCGTAATTGTTTTTGACCTTAACATTTTCTTCTTTTTTAAAAATGTTTATTAATTTCATGATACCCAAATTAAGAAAATTAAGGCCACCGCATAAATTCAACTTTTCGCTTTTATTTTTATAAGAAATAAGACAAAATAAGAACTTGATGCGAGCAACTGTTTCTTTACATTATAATATAAGGTTTTCCAATAGGGATGATATGATTTTGAATTGACATTTCGGCCATTTGCAATATGTCATGATCTGTCATTTGTTTTTCATTGTATTCAGTAGTGTTTACAATTTTATCATGGGGAGATATACGCAAGAACAACGTTTACAAATTATTCAGTTTTATTATCAAAATAATCGTTCTCCAATTGCAACTTTTCGTGCGATTTTACCATTTTATGGTCGTAATAATCGTCTAAGTGTGCTCGCTATTCGTCGAATTGTTTAAAATTTTGAGCTTACATTTTCTTTACATAATTTTCAAGTGCCAATAAGACAAAGAACCGCTCGAAGTAATGCAAATATCGCTGCCATTCAGGCAAGTGTTACTGAAGACCGTAATTTGTCGATTCCAAGACGTTCTCAACAATTGCGACTGTCTCAAACCACAACCTGGCGGATTTTGAGAAAGGATTTGGATTTGCATCCCTATAAAATTGTTCTCACTCAAGAACAGAAGCCATTGGACCACCGTAAACGTCGTATATTTGCTGATTTTGCCTTGGAACAACTTGAAAACGATAACGATTTTTTTAAGAAAATCATCTTCTCTGATGAGGCTCACTTTCATCTGGATGGTGTGCTAAATAAACAAAACTGTCGATTCTGGTGCGAAGAAAATCCGCAAATTATTTATGAAAAACCATTACATTCATCTGAATTGACAGTCTGTTGTGGTTTTTTGTATGATGGAATTATCGATCCGTACTTCTTTCAAAATGAAGCTGGTAACACCGTTACTGTCAATGGAGAGCGGTATAGATTGATGATAACCAACATTTGGTTCAAACAAGACGGGGCTACGTACCACACAGCAAATGCAACAATAGAATTATTGCGAGAAAAGTTTGGAGATTCGATTATTTCAAGAAATTGTGATATTGAATGGCCTCCAAGAAGTTGTGATTTAACACCATTAGACTATTTCTTGTGGGGTTATTTGAAGTCATTGGTCTATCAAAATAAACCAGACTCTCTTTAAGCTTTACAAGTCAATATTGAACGTGCCATTCATGACATACGACTAGATTTAGTGGAAAAATTGCTCGAAAATTGGGTTCATCGAATTCGTGAGAGAAGAAGTCGTGGAGGCCATTTGAATGACGTTTTATTTAGAACTTAATTGTATCGATTGTACTTCACATTAAATAAAAAACTTTTGAATTTTCTTAACAATCAGTGTGTTTTTTTTAAAGAAATCATATCACTCTTATTGGAAAACCTTGTATAAAGACTAAATCATATATTTTTAAAAAGAAGTGAACTAATATTTTGTTAAGCCACCCTTTGTTTTAATCACGGCGACAATTCTTCTAGTCATGCTTTTGATACATGATGCGGCTAATTCATTCAAATTCAAATGAATATTGCGCCAAGTATCTTCAATATTTTTTTAAACAGCTAAGGGCGAATTTGGAGTTGAGTATACAACCCGTTTCAAAATATTCCATACAATTTCGATTGGATTTAGGTCTGGAGAGTTGACCGGCGACAGTAAAACCTGCAAGTTGCTGTCAGAAAACAAATCTTTTATTGATTTTGTTCTTTGGCATAGTGTATCATCTTGTATAAATTTGTAAACATCTCCAGAACTTAAAGAATCCATGATGTGGAATTAGTATTGATTACATGGTTCGATATACCCGTGACATAATCTAGAGGCCCTAGCTCCTTTCCTGACATGTGGGATCTAATTATCATAACTGGAGAATGTTCAGCTATTCTAATCACTACAGCTTCACGGAAACGCTTGTATGAAACGAAAATTTTCAGTTATCGCCTCCAATTGCGAGGTTTATCACTGAATACAACCCTGAGAAGACGAAATATTAAGTTAAATAAGAATGTATAAAATTATATGACTATGCATAAAATAATGATGCATATCTTTTCCCAATTCTCAACCGTGATGTTTTTATGCTGTTTCGCCCATTGTAATTTCATTTTCTTCATTATCTTGACCTTGGTTGTTTCGCTAGCCGGCGACTATAAATTTTTTCCTCGTATAATCGAGATTGTAAAGTTCGTCTCGATATTTTGATGTTATCTGCTTCTAAGATAAGTAGCGTCTCTCCTATAGGTAGCTGTCGATTCGCTATTCTTTTGACAATGTATTTTTATTTCTTCCACAACGAATGCGACCGCTCGAAGTGGATGGTAGATTTTGTACAGTTGACTTTGTCACCCTGTCCATTGCTTGGCGAGAAACATGTAAACATGTTCTCGTCTTGCTACTTCCCGATGAGAATAGTTCTCACTTTTTAAAAAAGTATCTATTTTTAAAGAGAAAGAAATCTATATAGTACCAATTTTTACTTTAAAATAATAGCTGAAAATACAATTATATTCACCTTATATCTATATTCTCCGAAAAGAAATAGTCGTTACCAAAAGCCATCGTTGGTAACTCTACTCTGAAGATGAAATTGTTAATTAAAAAACAAAACACCAGAATAAATAGTCCCAATTTATATTTGTATATATTATACACATTATACACACATAATCACTAAGATTGATATACAATATAATCCCTTTCCACATTAATTTTTGTAATTCTGTATACGCATTTCGACAACCAAGTGGTGACAATAAATACTGTATTAAAAATACTGGTAATGTCTTTGCGTTTTCCTATTGTTAAAAAAATGCGATGTAAAGGATTATCGCTAATACTATAAAAAAAAAGATATTCTCTCTCTTAATAAATAATTTTAAGAAATGCGATTGGCCCTAATTTAATTGCGCACTACTGTAGTTATTCAGCGAAGTTGATGATTCGAAATACGTTCAAAACGGCGCTATTTTTAAATTATTTTTCGCATAGGAGTTTATCGGTATCATTCCCGTTTTTTTCAGTGTTGAGAATGAATAAAATCAACACTTCTTCTCCTCATAAGACAAAGAGTTAGTAACAAAGTCACTTTACGCACATTCCTGCTCTTGTGGTCGGCGGGCACCTGCCCCAAAAAAATACAAACAAAAAAGAAAGTGATTTCTAAATACAACTCAATTCTAATTCCCATTCCTTCACGACGCTATTCTAGTCAAAGTAATGATTGTACAATCTCAATCCAAAAGATGGAATTGTTTTTCTATCACCAATCACGAAAAACGTTCCCGAAATGTTGCAAGCCGAACATTCGCTCATCGTATCATACTTTAAGTAAGACACGTTAGTTTCTATACAAAAAACTGCAAAACGTCCAGGCTTTAACTTCGTCGTTCCTAATTATTTTGTGTCCTTCTTCAATATAGATTCATTGCAACGATGTCACATCCTACATGACCACGAACATCACAAATGGATAATTAAGCTTCTTTAAAGTCGATTATCTTACCACGTTCAAAATCGGTCAATTAATGAAAATTCGCAGGTTGTCGAATAGGAGGCATTCTTTTACATTCTACTACTTTGTTTTTAAACTGGGAAGAGTAAATGAAAAAACTGCATTTACACTGGAAAAAAATTACCAAATCAATCACTACATCATTTTGACGCTAAATTTTAAATTTCCTATGCTGCATGCGATGTGATCTATTCATTAACTTTTTAAATTATTAGTATTATCAGTATTCCTTTTTCCATTAAACTCAAAACATTTATTACGAGGATAGCCGTTTATATTTCGGGAATAGCAAACAAAAAAAATTTTTTTATTATTGAAAATAGTTTTATTGCTTTTTATAATATTCTCCTTGAAAATCAATGCACTTTTGCATTCGTTTAAACCAATCCCGAAAGCATTACTGCCACAGTGAAGGCGGTATCTCCAAAATATGAGTTTTGAATTCCTCTACTGCCTCTTCCGACGTAGAAAACCGTTGACCACGAAGTTTCTTCTTCACGTGTGGGAACAAAAAGAAATCACAGGGTGCTAGATCAGGGCTGCACGGCGGCTAGTTCATCAATTCAATGTTTTGCGCGGTCAAATATTCAATTGTTTGAACCGACCTGTGAGAGCTCGCATTGTCATGATCTGTCGTTTTCGGTTTGTTTTCCTTATTTCTTCAAAAACTCTCTAAAGGTACGGTTGCAACGTGACCGGTTTTTCCGAAAAAACAGGCAACCATTTATTTTGATGTGCATCGAGCGCGAACAGCTTTTGTTGGTTTTGGCTCATCCTGAAATACCATCACAGTCGACTGCTGTTTACTATCGGGCTCATACGTATAGATCAAAGATTCGTCACCTGTGACTACTTTATAAATGTTCTTCGAAGTACCACCATTCTATTTTTTGTGCATTTCCTGGCACCAATAGACGCGAGTCCCTTTTTGAGCGATTGTCAAATTATGTGGTACCCAACGTGAACATAGCTTCTTAATGGCTAAATGGTCATGCACGCTGGTGTTACTAATACCTAAAGATGCCTCGATCTCACGATATGTCACAGGACAGTCTTGCATTATCAATTTAGACACTGCATTAATGTTGTCCAACACAACAACGTTTGTGGGATGACCTTCGCGAAATTCATCGTCCAAGTTTGATTTGACTATACCAACGTTATACTGTAGCTTTTGAAGGTGCTTCATCACCATATAAAGAATTCAGCGCGTCGATGCATTCTTGTTGCGATAATCCACGCCGAAAGTCACGAAAAATAATTACACGACAATGTTCGCGAGTTAATTTCATTTTTTCGCTGAAATAAAATTTTCAAGTTACTGTCAACAACAGAAATAGCGACCGGATAATAAAACTCTCAAGGCAATCATCAGATCAGAGGTAACACTAACAGTGTTTCCAGTTTCCGAAATATAAACGGCTGCCCTTGTATAACAGAGTATGGCACTTCCTTTTTAATAATAAATAAATGCCATACTCAAAAAGATTTAATTAGATTAAACAGAAAAATGATATAGATTAACTACAATCAATAATGATAATCAATTTATTTACAAAATAGTGTACAATCTTACTACGTGGTTAATTTGTCAAAATAAAATGTATAAATTTTGCACAAACAACACTCACAAACAAGTAAACTGATCAAATGTCACACATAGATAAAGAAATTAATAGGCTTTTTAAGCACTAATTACTTACATCTAGTAAATTAAATAAACAATATCTACTCTATAGATATCACTGTCACTATTTGCAACAACAGAAATAATGAACGGTTCAATCAAATATTTACGATTCCATATAGTGTGCACACCCTTGTTTCCTCTTCAAAAACGTGCTGAATTCAAATTTTCGAACTAACATTTTGAATATTTTCTATACTTGCAATAAAAAGTTCTTTCACTTTATTCAGTTTAAATGTATTGTTCTTGGCTGCCACTTCATTTTTTATTTTTGCCCATGTTATTTCTATTGGATTTAGTTCAAAATGGAATGGTGGCAACCATAATGCAATTTTATTGTTTCCTTTGGCCATTTCATCAATCACATAAATTGTTCACTATTAATTTTTATTAAATTCTCAAGTTCAGATTGAACCATACCTTCTTTAAATTCAACCTACTTAGCTTGCATGGATTATCCAGCAATGTAAGCTCACGTTCAAATGTCTTCATAACATTACTAATTGTTTGCTTATTTGGTCGAGGATATGCGCCACTCCTATATATCTTTTTTTATATACTGTTGTAGAATTGTTTTCCGATTGTTTTGTCTTTTAACACGAACGCACCCTTGAATGTTTTTCATGATCTGTCAACGTCAAAGCGTCAGTCAAAGTTAATATTTTTATCACGGTGAAGTTTACGATCGAGCAACGTTTGGAAATTATTAAAAATTACTATCGCAATTATGTGTTGGTGGTTGCAACTTTAAACGCGCTTACTCCATTTTTCGGTAGTAATAATCGTCCCACCAGACAGACTGTACCTACTGCAGTGGATAAATTCGAGTCAAAACATTCACTATCGGATGTTCTTGTGCCAGTGAGGCAATACACCGGTCAAAATACCGAAAATATCGCAGCTGTAAGTGCTTCTGTTCAAAATGAGCCAATTCAGTAAGTTCCACGCCGTTTACAGGAATTGGAAATCTCTCAAACAAACATCTTGGCGAATTTTCGTTAATGTTTTGGCTTACAGCCTTACAATATCAAATTAACTCAAGAACTGAAGCATTTTGATCATTTGAAACACCGAAACTTTTCCGATTTGGCTCTGCTAAAGTTTGAAGAAAATCCTGAATTTCATAGAAAAATTATCTTTAGTGATGAAGCTCATTTTTGGCTTAATGGCGTTGTCGATAAGTAAAATATGCATTATTGGACAGCAACGAACCTTTCATGTGCTTCAAGGGATTCTTGTAATGGAGTCCCTTGAAGCAAAAAGTGACCGTGTGGTGTGGATTTCATGCCGGAGGTGTGACTGGAGCATATTTTTTCGTCGGTGTAAATGATCGCCATGTTACGGTCAGTGGAGTTCGCTATCGTGCTATGTTGAAAGACTATTTTTGGCCAGAATTGGATGGACTTGACATGAATGATATGTAGCTCTAACAAGATGGTGCCACATGGCAAACAACTGGTCAAACAATTGATGTATTGAAGGGGAAGTTCGGTAACTGTGTAATCTCGAGAAATGGTACGGTCAAGTGGCCATCTTGCTCATGCGATGGATTTCTTATTATCTTTTTATGTTATGTTCTTCTACTCATAATAATCTCCATTTTTCTTGCCTTGAAAAAGCAACAATTCTCCATCAACAAAGCCATCTTCGGATCCAACGTATAAAAAAATAAGGCTCTTCCCCTTGCCTGATGGGGATGCAGTAGCTGTACCAGTCTAATCATACTCAAGAAGTATGATGTGACTGGTACCGTTATATCGGACCACAAAGTATGGCCCGATATACTGTCAATTTTGCACTCAATTCAAAACTCACCCATGGTGTTGCTAATTGTAGAAATGATAGCAGTTATTATTAAGATCCGTTTTGTAGTATATTTAAAATATACTGCTTTTCAGCTTCTGATAAATGTCCGATACCTAAACGTTAGCGTTTCTTTTGAGACAAATTGGATCCTGAACTTATTGGTACAGTATACATACTAAAAACAATAGATACATTAAATGCTTTGCATATTTTGAAAAGAATGAGTTTGTTTACGTTTGAAGAAGCAATAGAACAGTGCTGGCAAACTTTTGAATATAATAGGTCAAATACGCTATAACCTGTATGCGGAACAAACAATCAAAGATTCAGGTTTTAGTCCAGATACTTTGAAACACTCCGCTTAGTTTAAAGATAGACTATAAGAACAATTAATTCTATAAATATACTTTATAATAGTAAGTAAATAGTGTTAACAAAAACTAAAAATATTATTTCATTTCATTGACGATGCTGCCTGAAAATTCCACTAAAATTTACCAATGCTTGCTGAGTGTTAGTTTACTTTTGGCGGCCAATATACGTTTGTTGTTTACGTTTGAAGAAGCAATAGAACAATGCTGGCAAACTTTTGAATATAATAGGTCAAATACGCTATAACCTGTATGCGGAACAAACAATCAAAGATTCAGGTTTTAGTCCAGATACTTTGAAACGCTCCTTTTAGTTTAAAGATAGACTATAAGAACAATTAAGTCTATAAATATACTTTATAATAGTAAGTAAATAGTGTTAACAAAAACTAAAAATATTATTTCATTTCATTGACGATGCTGCCTGAAAATTCCACTAAAATTTACCAATGCTTGCTGAGTGTTAGTTTACTTTTGGCGGCCAATATACGTTTGTTGTTTACGTTTGAAGAAGCAATAGAACAATGCTGGCAAACTTTTGAATATAATAGGTCAAATACGCTATAACCTGTATGCCGAACAAACAATCAAAGTTTCAGGTTTTAGTCCAGATACTTTGAAAGGCTCCTTTTAGTTTAAAGATAGACTATAAGAACAATTAAGTCTATAAATATACTTTATAATAGTAAGTAAATAGTGTTAACAAAAACTAAAAATATTATTTCATTTCATTGACGATGCTGCCTGAAAATTCCACTAAAATTTACCAATGCTTGCTGAGTGTTAGTTTACTTTTAGCGGCCAGTATACGTTTGTTGTTTACGTTTGAAGAAGCAATAGAACAATGCTGGCAAACTTTTGAATATAATAGGTCAAATACGCTATAACCTGTATGCGGAACAAACAATCAAAGATTCAGGTTTTAGTCCAGATACTTTGAAACGCTCCTTTTAGTTTAAAGATAGACTATAAGAACAATTAATTCTATAAATATACTTTATAATAGTAAGTAAATAGTGTTAACAAAAACTAAAAATATTATTTCATTTCATTGACGATGCTGCCTGAAAATTCCACTAAAATTTACCAATGCTTGCTGAGTGTTAGTTTACTTTTAGCGGCCAGTATACGTTTGTTGTTTACGTTTGAAGAAGCAATAGAACAATGCTGGCAAACTTTTGAATATAATAGGTCAAATACGCTATAACCTGTATGCGGAACAAACAATCAAAGATTCAGGTTTTAGTCCAGATACTTTGAAACGCTCCTTTTAGTTTAAAGATAGACTATAAGAACAATTAATTCTATAAATATACTTTATAATAGTAAGTAAATAGTGTTAACAAAAACTAAAAATATTATTTCATTTCATTGACGATGCTGCCTGAAAATTCCACTAAAATTTACCAATGCTTGCTGAGTGTTAGTTTACTTTTGGCGGCCAGTATACGTTTGTTGTTTACGTTTGAAGAAGCAATAGAACAATGCTGGCAAACTTTTGAATATAATAGGTCAAATACGCTATAACCTGTATGCGGAACAAACAATCAAAGATTCAGGTTTTAGTCCAGATACTTTGAAACGCTCCTTTTAGTTTAAAGATAGACTATAAGAACAATTAATTCTATAAATATACTTTATAATAGTAAGTAAATAGTGTTAACAAAAACTAAAAATATTATTTCATTTCATTGACGATGCTGCCTGAAAATTCCACTAAAATTTACCAATGCTTGCTGAGTGTTAGTTTACTTTTAGCGGCCAGTATACGTTTGTTGTTTACGTTTGAAGAAGCAATAGAACAATGCTGGCAAACTTTTGAATATAATAGGTCAAATACGCTATAACCTGTATGCGGAACAAACAATCAAAGATTCAGGTTTTAGTCCAGATACTTTGAAACGCTCCTTTTAGTTTAAAGATAGACTATAAGAACAATTAATTCTATAAATATACTTTATAATAGTAAGTAAATAGTGTTAACAAAAACTAAAAATATTATTTCATTTCATTGACGATGCTGCCTGAAAATTCCACTAAAATTTACCAATGCTTGCTGAGTGTTAGTTTACTTTTAGCGGCCAGTATACGTTTGTTGTTTACGTTTGAAGAAGCAATAGAACAATGCTGGCAAACTTTTGAATATAATAGGTCAAATACGCTATAACCTGTATGCGGAACAAACAATCAAAGATTCAGGTTTTAGTCCAGATACTTTGAAACGCTCCTTTTAGTTTAAAGATAGACTATAAGAACAATTAAGTCTATAAATATACTTTATAATAGTAAGTAAATAGTGTTAACAAAAACTAAAAATATTATTTCATTTCATTGACGATGCTGCCTGAAAATTCCACTAAAATTTACCAATGCTTGCTGAGTGTTAGTTTACTTTTAGCGGCCAGTATACGTTTGTTGTTTACGTTTGAAGAAGCAATAGAACAATGCTGGCAAACTTTTGAATATAATAGGTCAAATACGCTATAACCTGTATGCGGAACAAACAATCAAAGATTCAGGTTTTAGTCCAGATACTTTGAAACGCTCCTTTTAGTTTAAAGATAGACTATAAGAACAATTAAGTCTATAAATATACTTTATAATAGTAAGTAAATAGTGTTAACAAAAACTAAAAATATTATTTCATTTCATTGACGATGCTGCCTGAAAATTCCACTAAAATTTACCAATGCTTGCTGAGTGTTAGTTTACTTTTAGCGGCCAGTATACGTTTGTTGTTTACGTTTGAAGAAGCAATAGAACAATGCTGGCAAACTTTTGAATATAATAGGTCAAATACGCTATAACCTGTATGCGGAACAAACAATCAAAGTTTCAGGTTTTAGTCCAGATACTTTGAAACGCTCCTTTTAGTTTAAAGATAGACTATAAGAACAATTAAGTCTATAAATATACTTTATAATAGTAAGTAAATAGTGTTAACAAAAACTAAAAATATTATTTCATTTCATTGACGATGCTGCCTGAAAATTCCACTAAAATTTACCAATGCTTGCTGAGTGTTAGTTTACTTTTAGCGGCCAGTATACGTTTGTTGTTTACGTTTGAAGAAGCAATAGAACAATGCTGGCAAACTTTTGAATATAATAGGTCAAATACGCTATAACCTGTATGCGGAACAAACAATCAAAGATTCAGGTTTTAGTCCAGATACTTTGAAACGCTCCTTTTAGTTTAAAGATAGACTATAAGAACAATTAATTCTATAAATATACTTTATAATAGTAAGTAAATAGTGTTAACAAAAACTAAAAATATTATTTCATTTCATTGACGATGCTGCCTGAAAATTCCACTAAAATTTACCAATGCTTGCTGAGTGTTAGTTTACTTTTAGCGGCCAGTATACGTTTGTTGTTTACGTTTGAAGAAGCAATAGAACAATGCTGGCAAACTTTTGAATATAATAGGTCAAATACGCTATAACCTATATGCGGAACAAACAATCAAAGATTCAGGTTTTAGTCCAGATACTTTGAAACACTCCGCTTAGTTTAAAGATAGACTATAAGAATAATTAAGTCTATAAATATACTTTATAATAGTAAGTAAATAGTGTTAACAAAAACTAAAAATATTATTTCATTTCATTGACGATGTTGCCTGAAAATTCCACTAAAATTTACCAATGCTTGCTGAGTGTTAGTTTACTTTTAGCGGCCAGTATACGTTTGTTGTTTACGTTTGAAGAAGCAATAGAACAATGCTGGCAAACTTTTGAATATAATAGGTCAAATACGCTATAACCTATATGCGGAACAAACAATCAAAGATTCAGGTTTTAGTCCAGATACTTTGAAACACTCCGCTTAGTTTAAAGATAGACTATAAGAATAATTAAGTCTATAAATATACTTTATAATAGTAAGTAAATAGTGTTAACAAAAACTAAAAATATTATTTCATTTCATTGACGATGCTGCCTGAAAATTCCACTAAAATTTACCAATGCTTGCTGAGTGTTAGTTTACTTTTGGCGGCCAGTATACGTACCTACATACACAGCTACTTGTTAAGATAAGACAGCGAACATCTAATATGTATACCCAGCTACTTGTAATACACTCATTGTTATTCAAAATAGTTATAACACTTACATATAATAAACAATGATATTTGATCCAATCGTTGTTTTTTTCATAGAATAAAAGTTTCGTACTAGGAATTCCTGACGAAACTATTGCTTTGAACTCACATAAGGCCGAGCTAAGTGTGTTACGTGAAAGTAAATTCGTTGAAAATCTCTCAACTTTTGCTGGTTGTAACACATTTGGCGAGGCACCGTTTGGCTTTATGTGTTTCACGGAAAATAACGTCGAAATCGCTCCGGCAAGTAATTTAATTAAAAGAAACCTACCATAAATAAAATCACGTAACGATCGACCGTTAAAATAGCATAATTTTCCCTGAAAAGCGAACAATCGATTGAATGCTTAAAAATAATTAATTCTAATTTCGTTCTGAGCGTGTAATTGTATTGAAGAATTCCTTTCTTTCGACGAGTTAAGGATACTTTAAATAATTTACTATACTGGAACATGATTGTGTCGTTAAACGAGGAAAAGTATCTTATTGCACTTCAAAGTCTGCAGGGTTTTAATTCTATTAAACTCCTGTTATTAATATTTAATGAGCTTTAACTTTTTCCAGTCATATACGGACAGTTCATCCAGTGGATATGAAGAGATCGAATTTCAAAATTTGTGCACAAAATATACTTGCATATACGAGGGTAGTTAATAATTTTACTTATAAACAACAGCTATTGGGTTCGTTAAAGAAAATAATTCATTTTTTTTCAAAATAATCTCGTTTTAGATAAAATACACTTACAGGTTGGTAGAAAAGTTTTGAAAGCGACACCTATTAAGCAGTACAGAAAATTCATACGCCATTTTAATATTTCATGTGTCATATGAACACACTAAAAATTTTATCTCGATCTGTCAATTAATTCATTGTTAGCAATCCATTTGAATTAGACGTGTCGGTGTATTTTTTAACAATGGAAAAAACTGAATATCGCGCTGTGATAAAATTCTTTGTTTTGGAAGGTTTATCAGCGACAGAGATTCATACAAAAATGGTGAACGTGTTAGAGGAATGTGCTTCTTCATTTCCAACATTACATCGATGGGTTTTAGAGTTTAAACGTGGTCGTACAAGCGTTGAAGATGAATCACGTAGTGGACGACCAAAAACTGCAACAACAGCAGAAATCATTGAGCAAGTACATAATATAGTTAGTGAACATCCGAATTTGACTAAGGGTGAAATTGCTGATACTATAGGCATCTCAGGTGAACGAGTACTCCATATTTTACATGAAGAATTACATATGAAAAAGCTGTTTGGAAAGTTAGTGCTGCATTCGTCAGTAATTCAACAAAAACTGGATCGAAAACAAATTTCTCAGCGTAACTTGGTGCGTTTCAAGCGGAATAAAACTATTGATGAGACTTGGATCTACCACCATGATCCTAAATTGAAACAAGAACGATTACAGTGGACTACGGTTGGTTGTTCAACTCCAAAAGAGGTGAAGTCAGGACGATCGGCAAAAAAGGTTATGGCATCAGTGTTTTGGGAAGCAAAAGGAATTTTATTGATTGATTATCTTGAAAAAGGTAAAGCAATTAACTCAGAGTATTATTGTAATCTTTTAGATCAACTGGATGCAAAAATTCGTGAAAAAAGACCTGGTTTAGCGGGAAAAAAAATAACTTTTCTTCAAGACAATGCGCCTTCACACGAAAGTGTTTTGACGATGGGTAAATTGAATGAATTAAAGTACGAATTGCTTGAACAACCACCGTATTCACCAGATTTGGCTCCGAGTGATTACTACCTCTTCAGCAACTTGAAACAATTCGTTCGTGGATAGCGTTTTTCATCGAATGAAGAAACTATTTCAGCCGTGGAACAGTATTTTGCAGAGTTTCCAGAAAATCATTACAGAGATGGTATAAAATTATTGGAGGATCAATGGAATAAATGTATTGAAGTTGAGGGAGATTAAAATTCACATTATTTCATTTTTGCTTTCAAAACTTTTCTTCCAACCTGTATTTATTCTTTAGAACCACAAGAGAGACTGTATTGTGGACGGATGAGTGTCCAATTGGATTCTGGATTCGTGCAAAAAATGTATTGTTTTTACGAATTTATGCCTTACAAGAAATGACAATAATTATCGACTTTACATATGTACATCTATGTTGCCATCACCATCGAAGATCTTAAAAAACCGTGATCGCAAACAATATTTCTTTGAAAGAAATATTTCGCGACGCGCAACAGAAAAAGTAAAACCACCATTATAGGTAGGGTTGATTGAATTTGTTACAAAAGCCTTGGATGTCAAGGACAAAATACAATGGATATGCTATGATTAACCAAAGCTTTTGACAACGACGATCACAATATGAGCTATATGTGGGAAGCTGTATTTCTATAGAATTCGGAATGGATATACGCCTTATTCTCCTTAGAACATCGGAAGCAATATGTGAAATTCAATGGCAGTCTCTAGTATGGGATATACATGAAAGGGTGTGCCTCAAGGATCCATATTAGGCCTACTGTTATTTATAATTTAACTAAACGGTCTACCGTATATCTAACACTCTGGTAAAATTAGCAATAGAATTGCCGAAAGAAATAAAAAGGTTACAGCTTGGCGTTTTATAAAAAAAGAGCGCATACAAAGAATGTATAAGGGTCTAGGAAATGTATTAGGTGTACTGAAGGGAACATAAGAAAATGATTCAAAAGATATCGAAAATAAAAAGTATACCAAAATGTAGCATCCCTTTTTATAGAGCTTGCGTTACGTTATTCTGGTTTGAATAACTTGTGCGTTGATCGGGTGAGATTTTAAAATATATTTCAATGTTTCTTGATGATGTTGATTGTTTTTAACAATTGTGGCCTACACATATATGTATGGATATATTGTAAAGAGATATCAATACAGTTGGGTACCACAAGTAAGCGATTTAAGGCTGATCCCAGTCAGCGAAAGGTGGCATCAACTCACGACTCCTCCAACACTCGTAGATGTATGTTATAGGTAACGATGCGTTACTTTGCATTATTTATTGCTCCAGCTGCAGACCCCTTATATTATATATGTGAAACTATCTGCCATCGCGTATTATGTGGATATAGAGACGATTTCAACTGTCTGAAGTTGTCAAAGGGTCGCATTGACATCGCAATAACATGTACAATATTTTATTGTACAATATGTTATTGTTTTTTAGAAGTCCTGAGGAAGCTATAAATTTATAGCGAAATATAGAGAATAAAACAAATGATTGTTTTTTAATTTTTTAATTTTCTTAACAGTTGACCGAATACCCGACGAATTTCATTGATTTGGATTATCTTATAACGGTCGACCAAAACACTTTTAGCTAATTTATATATATATATATATATATATATATATATATATATATATATATATATATATATATATATATATATATATATATATATATATATATATATATATATATATATATATATATATATATATATATATATATATATATATATATATATATATATATATATATATATATATATATATATATATATATATATATATATATATATATATATATATATATATATATATATATATATATATATATATATATATATATATATATATATATATATATATATATATATATATATATATATATATATATATATATATATATATATATATATATATATATATATATATATATATATATATATATATATATATATATATATATATATATATATATATATATATATATATATATATATATATATATATATATATATATATATATATATATATATATATATATATATATATATATATATATATATATATATATATATATATATATATATATATATATATATATATATATATATATATATATATATATATATATATATAAAATCTGTGCGCGTGCGCATATTTATGTTAAGGTAACGTCGAAAAGTACTGCGTTATGCAGACACTACGCACTGTGTGGTAGAATAAAGGTGCTGTTTTAAATATGTGCATATAATTTAAATGCAAATAAAAACAATATACATGCAATTTAGTTTGTGTAATATAAATAAAATAAATATATATGAAATTAGCAAACTAAATATTTATATTATATTATTATACATTATATAAACAATGAGCGAAAAGAAAATACTTAAAGTTCTTACTACCTTCCATCTTATCATTTCTAAAAGCTTCGTAATCACAGAAATTGTCTAAAAGAAATTTGATTTTAAAATATTCTACATTTCTACAATATGTACCACCATCCCGCCCAGCCCACAACATTTTTAAAAAAGGTATATTTGAAATACTCTCGTATTTTAAAGAGATGCTCTCGTATCCTATAATAATTTAAAATTTTGTACAACGTTTTTTTTTTGTTAATTAATGTGTGCCAAACTATAAACTGTGTATTTAATAAGGAAAATATGCATTTACTGAACGCTGTACTCCCAGTTTCCACGAAAAAGCTCGCAAATTAATTAAATCTGGAATCGTTCGTTTCAAGATATTTTAATCTGGCTAAGTAGCTTGGTAAGTACTTTTATAGTACCCCTGCAGTAAGGGTCCAATGAAGCGTAAACACACCTACGATGTGAGCTGTCCCTTGTTTTAATGGCCAGGGTAGTATCAAATAAATTATGCCTAAGTAAGTGAACTTGATTTGCTTATTTATGTATATTAGTTTTCGTAATTAAATTTGATGATAATTACTTAATATTGTACACTTAAATTGGAATTACAGCTTAACTTTTCTTACATTTAAGTAATATAATATTGTATAAATGCGTTTTCGTTAGGAGCAAAATAAAGGGTTTTCCAATAGGGACTTCACAATTTTTAATTCAATTTGTGAACGCACCCTTTCACTAATCATCGAACTGTCACTGTCAACTTATTCAGTAAACTTAACATTTTCATCATGGTAAAGTACACGAACGCACAACGTCTGCAAATTATAAAAATTTACTTTAAAAACGTTAACTCCGATTTTCGGTCGTAATTCTCGCCCTAGTAGACAGACAGTAACAAGTTTAGTGCAATATTTGAGTCTACATATTCGTTGTGTGATGTTGCCGGGCCAGTGAGACAACGGGTTGGTCGAAGTGTCGAAAATATCGCTGCCGTTGAAACGTCCGTAGCAAATGATCCAAATCAGTCAATTCCACGGCGTTCTCAAGAGTTGGGCATCGCCCAGACCACTTTATGGCGAATTTTGCGTAAGGATCTTGGTGTACACCCATACAAGATCAAGCTGACTCAAGAATTGAAGCCGATGGACCATTTGAAGCGACGTACGTTCTCCGATTGGGCTCTGGAAAAGATGCGCCAAGATGATCAATTTCATCGCAAAATCATTTTCAGTGACGAAGCTCATTTTTGGCTCAATGAGTTCGTCAATAAGCAAAATATGCGTTATTGGTCGGGTGAAAATCCACATGTGCTTCATGAAACACCACTTCATCCACAAAAAATAACTGTTTGGTGCGGTTTGCATGCTGGCAGCGTCATAGGGCCATATTTTTTCGTCGACGATAATGATCGTCACGTTACTGTGAATGGTAATTGTTATCGCGCCATGATTACCGATTATTTTTGGCCCAAATTGGAAGATATGGACTTGGACAACATATGGTTTCGGCAGGACGGTGCCACAAGCCACACAGCACACGTTACAATCGATTTATTGAAGACTAAGTTTGATGAGCGTGTTATCTCAAGAAATGGACCAGTCGATTAACCGCCTCATTCGTGCGATTTAACGCCTCTAGACTTTTTTCTTTGGGGCTACGTCAAGTCATTGGTCTATGCCAACAAGCCGACAACGTTGGAAGAGCTCAGAGCCAACATTGAACGCGAAATAGCAGCCGTTTCGGCCGAATTGTGTGGCCGAGTCATCGTAAATTGGGTCCAACGAATCGACCGCTGCAAACGTGCCCGCGGTGGCCATATGAACGAAGTCGAGTTCCATTGATAAATGTTTTGATTGTACTTCAACCCGATAATAAAGTTTTTGAAATATCTCAAATGGTCTGCATTTTATTTTGTCAAGTTTGTCAAGTCCTTATTGGAAAACCCTTTATAAATTGTAAGGTGAGAAAGTACATATTTTATTAAAAAGTGGAGACTTTGGGACGAAGACAGGGTAGGTGATATATGAAATAAATAACGACAACTATGACTCGGTGGCGGGCAGTATAAATAGCGACGCTAAAAGGATTCATTACGGGACAAGCCATTATAGAAAGAACATCGAAGCAGAAAGAATGATATTTATTATGAAGATAGCCAAATAAAAAGACAATTATTATACGTCTTTAAAGCAAGACCATCGAAAAAGAATATGTTATAGATAATATGGCTACGACCGCAAAACACACACTTTTACCTTTGCCACCATATTACTGTACATTTAACCCAATTGAGTTAATTTGGAGTCAATTGAAAGAATATATTCGCCGCACTAACGATAGTCCCAATATAGGGAAATAAGCTTTAAATCGTAGTCGAGAAGCGAAAATGATCAATTTGTTTGCTGTTTCGTTGTTACCACTGTGTTTAGCTTTGATTAGCGCTTATAAACATCTAACAAATAAAATAGGTCTACGAACGGTTATCCCAGGTTCAACATTCCAGTACCTCGATGAATTCGGTACAACTACTACCCCTTGCGCAGGATGTTCGAGCTCGGTCTAACAAGCAGAATATCCTTAAGTTAACATTTGCTTCGTCCATACCTTAAATATTAGGAGTGTTCCAGGGATATATAAAAACCCTGAAGTTAAAGTAGAAAGAAATAAAAGAAATTAGGCCACTATGAAGTAGAAAGCTTTAGCACACAAGCCTCCAGTTGACGTTGAGGGTAACAAGAAGGATATTTAAGAGCGTCTCTCTAATAAAGTGCAACCAAAATAAATTCAACCTTGAATATACACAATTCTATACACTACATGCAATGGCCTTTCTTATCAACCTGACGCTAGAAAATGGAAATATTGCATCAGACATAGTGTGACGAAGACAGAATTGACTGAGGCTGTCCAAAGTATGTGAAAAAGTGTTTTCTTAAGTGTGATATTTTTCTTATATATCATTTCAAATAGTTTACGCCAGGTAATTCATTAATATTGGATTATTGTTAACATGATTAATTATTACCTATAAATGCGATTATTACAAATGGATAATTACAGGAAAAGTCTTAATTAGAATTGTATCATCAATATGGATTTGATTATTACGTGTTGTAAAACATGAAGGAATTTATAATTTTGTATACAAAAAACGCTTAAAAATAATAGGTATTTATTCATAGTTTGCTTCTGCATTATACGCAGTCTGTCGTAGAGAAAACCGAACATTTTTAAAATAGTAATTCTTAGTGGGGCCATCTATTAAAAAAATATGCATCGGTAAGGTATATTTTTCACCAATGTTATGTCAAAATATCACGACATTTGTATCATTAGAAGTAGAGAACTTGCGTAACAATGTGTATTTGGCATTGGTCAAAAAATGAATTTTGAACAAAGATCGAATTTCAAGTTCTGTTTTAAACTTGGTAAATCGCTTACTGAAATATCTAATTTGATGAAACAAGTGATGGTGATGCGTGTTTATCCCGTACGAGTGTGTGTGAGTGGTATAAATGATTTAAGACAATCGTACAGACATAAATGACTTCAAACATCTTGGTGCAAAAAAGAATGTGGCTACGGAGAGTAACATCGAACTTGTGCGTGAATTTATCAAAAATGATCCGAAATCCTCATTGCGATACGTGGGAATGGAATTAAATATTTTCAAAAATTCAATTCGTCGCATTTTGACAGCAATTGGGACTGAGAAAGATTTGTGCAAGGTTTGTACCACACAAGTTAACTGAATTCAACATTATAAAAACTTGATTAAAGACTCAAAAAAGGACGAAAATTTCCTGTATCTATTGTAACTGGCGACGAGACGTGGTGTTTTCAATATGATCCGAAGACAAAGAGTCAAAGCTCTGAATAGAAGCATCTAAGCGAAGAAATACCGAAAAAAGCAGTTTGGAGAAGTCAAAAGTGAAGACAATGCTGATTTGTTTTTGTGATTCGAAAGGCATAGTGCACAAAGAGTTTGTACCAACTAAACAAACAGTCAATGCTGTATATTATCTTGGTGTTATGAAGCGTCGTTTGGCGCAAATTCGTCATCTGTGTCCTCGATATTATGAAAATGGTAGATGACATTTGTTACATGATAATGCACCATCTCATCGATTATCACAGATTTTCTAACTACAAATGACATCCTAGCCATCAACCATTCACCATATTAGCCTTCCATGATTTCTATCTATTCTCCAAACTACATTTGCCGATGAAAGGACAGCGTTATGCCGACATCGAAGCTTTTAAAAAGGCGTCGACAGCGATCTTGAAGAACATCTCTAAAGATGAACTTAAAAATTAATTCAACATGTTAATTGACCGTGCAAAACATTGTATTGAAACCGAAGGCGATTACTTTGAACAAAAGAAATGAATTTTACCAAACTAGTAAGCTTTGGTTTTTATTTTAAAAAAGAGTGTATGTGTAAAATTAATATATAAAGCCTCACTTCTTATATGTGTATACAATTCATAATGGATTCATTTTACATTTCTCCGTTTTTCTATTTTAACGTATATATATATATATATATATATATATATATATATATATATATATAAATGATTGCACGAATACTACAAAATCCACCTCTGCCCATCTACGGCTCAGGATACCTGTATCTCATTTACATTATCATTAGTTTATCACACTTTTACACCAGGGGTTGCCATAAAGCTACGTGCTTTCTATTTAGTGAAATTAAAACATCTTGAAAAGAACTGTACACAAGCACTGATATTGTACTGAGAACTCTGTACATTACAAATACAACGAACTCAATTTCGAAGCACGATGTATTGAAAGGATTCGAGGAAATACTGCCACGAGCAAAACTAAATCACGCGTAGGATATCTGCGCATATACATATGCATGTAATATTTAAGTAGATACGTAGTCGATATGTGTCATCACGAAGTCTATTAGCAACAGGTGTGACGAAAAAATTGCTAAATACTTTCCGTACCAGGAAAGCTCGGACTTCTCTGTACACACACCACACTCTATTTACTATTTCGGGCGCACGCGATACGGTTACTTTCCCCGCATATAACCGTGTACACCTTACTACGAAAAGGGGGTTCGTATTCTATAAATAGTGCCGAATCGAAGCGTTAAACCTCATTAGTCAACCCTTACAGTTCGCCGATCGAATACACATATACCACTGACGTTCACGTTTTGACGTTGGTGGAATTCGAGGAATATATGTAATTATAGTTACACGAGCTGATCGTTTTATTTTCACTTCAGTCTCTTTATTTGCTTCGATTCGCAAAAAAAGAAATGAGTTATTTCGCGTTATTTTTTATTACCTACCAACAGTATGCTTTATATAATATTCCAAATATACTGAGGAACTTTTACATTTTACTTACCATAATAGTAAAAATAATAACACTTTTTTACCAGAAAATTATGTAAGATGATTATAAATAATATTTAATCACTGAAGGTTGAGACATAACCCCTTTCCACATTAATTTTCGTGTTCTGCATACGTATTTCGACAACCAAGTTGTCATCGTCAGCAGATAATTAAACAGTGTCGCACCTGGAAAACTACGGCAAAAATACCCGTACGAAAACACATTCCGCACACGATCTGTACCATTGAAAGCCAAAACGCACAGTGTATATTCGTTTAAAAAAGATATTTTTTAAAAAATTATGTGAAACACAAAACAATAGTTATATATATATATATATATATATATATCATCCGACATCAGACGATCTTAAATATCAGTAAACGACAGACCAGCTCCAGAAGATGATACACGAGATTTTGATGAAACATTGAGAGAACGGTAGCTCTCATAATACAATTCGCATGCGGCTTAGAGTCAGAGAAAATACATCTTCATCGTACGTCCGCAATAACATCAAATGCAATATACGAGGCGTGTTTTTTAAGTAAAGGTCGTTTTGTTAGGAGATGCGCGCGCCGTAACGAGTACTTGCGTGGTATTCCTGCATTCCTTGGGAACAACTGTGCTCAGTTGCAGCTGTGTCTTTAAAATGCCCAAAATGATCGAATCGCCCGCCCCGTGCGAGGTACAGTCACTGATACATTTTTGTCGGCAAGAAACATGTCTGCTGCACACATCCACCGGCAGGTTTGTGAAGTTTACGGAGCTACTGCCATGTGTTAAGGCAAAGTGCGTAAGTAGGTCACAGACTTCCAAGCTGGCCGCGACAACGTTCATGATGAGTCCCGCTCCGGTCGCCCATCACAGACGAAATGGTGACTTCAGTTGAAGCGAAAATGCTTCAGAATAGACGCTTTACCATAAGCACTCTTTCAAACGACTTTCCTGAAGTGTCGAGGTCAGCACTGAACAAGATTGTTTGTTATCGGAACAGGCGGCAAGTTTCAATGAAGAGGCTATTCAAATCTAGTTGCAAGGTTTGATAAGTGTTTAAACAAACTTGACAGCAATGTCGAAAAATAGAAATATGTATGTAGAATCTGAAAATAAATTTGATTTTTGAAAATTTTCTTTCGTTTGGTTTTTATTTTCAAATGGCGCTTATTTAAAAAACACGCCTCGTATATATATAACGGGTGGCGCAAAAGTAATCCTCCTATCAGAAAATGCTATAAATTTTGCGATTGGCCCCTAATGTCAGTTCTGTTTTGACATTTGTGTAGTAAACACATGCGAAATACACGTTAATAAACAATGTTACGCTACACTGCTCCAGAACGCGGAATATTGGTGACTATTTATTTGACCAATAATCGGTCGGTGACTTTGGCACAACGTGAATTTCGTCGCAGATTTCCTGGCCGTCCAACGCCTACCGGTGAAACACTGCGACGTTTAGCCGCTCGCCTCGAAGAGATTGGCACAACACGAGATGCTGCCAGGCGTGGCAGACCCCGGAGTAGCCGTTCTGCATAGAATATTGCTGCTGTAGCCGAGGATGTCATGGAAGCGCCGTCGACATCGACCAGACGACGTGCCACGCAAATGGGTATCAGTCGACGTTCTTTACAGCGAATTTTGGTACAAGATTTGAATATGTTTCCGTACAAAGTCCAGACGGTGCATCAGCTGTTAGTTGCTGACCGTCAATCGCGTCTAACATACGCTCAAGCCATCCTCAATCACCACCAAGAGGAAGATGATTTTTCATCAAAAATAATCATGAGTAATGAGGCCCATTTCCATCTTAGCGGGTACGTAAATAAGCAAAATTTACGCTTCTGGGGCACTGAAAATCCGCGTGTAACCCACGAAGAGCCATTACACCCGCTCAAAGTCACTGTATGGTGCGCTGTTTTCGCTGGAGGAGTCATCGAAGTCTTCGAAGACGTCGCGGGCCAAACGGTTACTGTGAATGGTGAGCGCTACAGAGCAATGATCAACGAGTTCTTTTTGCCGCAAGTTGATGAATTGGGATTGGAAAACATGTGGTTCCAACAGGACGGTGCAACGGCACACACTGCACGTGCCACAACCGATATGCTGAAGGATGCATTTCCCGGGCGCCTAATCTCCCGTCTTGGCGATTTGCACTGGCCAGCAAGATCGCCTGATTTGACCGCTGCAGACTTCTTTTTGTGAGGCTTTTTGAAGTCGCGGGTTTATATCAACAAGCCTCAGACTCTTGCAGCTCTTAAAGACAATATCCGTCAAGAATGTGAGGACCTATCGCCGGAAGTTTTGGCCAAAGTGATGGAAAATGCCATAAAAAGGGCTCAAATGACAATCAACTGTGGCGGCGGCTATTTACATGACATCATATTCTCGACTTGATGTAAAAAAATTAAAAGACCAAATAAAAATAATCTACAAGAAGAATCAAAGTTTTTCTTTGTTTTTTTAAATTACAGCCAAAAAACATCGAAAGGTTATTTTTGCGCCACCGTTATATGTAGATGTTCTAAATAAATATAATTTCTATATACATTTTAAAGGATGTTTAAGATAACTCTACCGTCTGCAAATTAAACATTAAGGATATTGAGGTATTAATTAATAACTAGGTAATAACAAACAATGAATAAATTAAGTGTTATGGAAAATATTTAACTAAGTAATAGAAAGAAAAATATATCTATAAATTAAATACCAGTCTAAAATAGAGTTAATAATGTACATAGTTTACGACGTAATTATATTTGTTTTTAAACGTTTCTATTTACTAATCATTACATGTAGTTTAATGTTTTCAATATGGCTTTTGCAAAGAGATATTAGCTTAGTACGAGGCTAGATGTGTGAAATTCTTTCAGATATAATTTTTAAATATCTGAATTATTGAGGTGTCTTTATTTTCAGAATTTTTTTTTGAGGTATGCCAAATTGTATATAATTTGAAGTCCTGGCGCTACCGTCCTTTTTTCGCTTTCATATTTATAGGTTCTACCAAATCATTTTGTTGGATTTATGTGTAAATTACATTTTTTTATTTATTACAAGTTATTTCAATATTTTAAAATTTTCTATTTAGTTATTATGGTAACGTGAATGAATTTTGATTATTAATAATCTTGTTTTTATGCTAGATACCATAGTAATACTTTTTATGTTGGCTAACAGGCGTCAAGCATCGTTTACATGACAATTTAATAATTTTAAAAAATATTTGAAGATTATTTTAGTATTAGCTTTAATTAAAATTTACTTATTAGTGTGTTTGTCTCTCCCCTGAAAGATTCTGATTTGAATGTTGTTTCGGTTAATATTCGCGATTTATAGAATTATTAGTTTTTTTACGAAAGCTCTTCACAAAGGCTATTTCGGAATTAATTACGTTCCTGTGCGATAAGCGGAGAACATCATCCAAGTGGCTTCTGTCATTTTTCAAAATGACAATTGTTACAAGCTTCTCTCTTCAGTTTGACTTCTAAGATTATGTCACCACGCCTCTGAAAATTATAGGTGAAATGATATAGCAAAAATATGCCGCCAAATTTGGCATTCATCTGGTAAAATCGTCTATAGATAGGTCTGCATGTAGACAATTATATATAAATATATATTGGGTCTGGGAAAAAGTTCGTGGCGTTTTTCCCGATAGATGGCATTGGTTGCCGATAACTAAAGAACAACAAGTCACAGCGACACCACCGACGGCTCGTTTTTTAGATGACATTCCGAACGTTAGTTTGAGCGTAGAAACATTGTAATCGGTGCAGTGGTTGGAAAGTTATTCGCACTTGAAAATAGAGAAGAATAATGAGAAATTTCGCTATATTCTGCAATATTATTATGATAAGGGGAAGAACGCTGCGCAGGCTTGTGATAAAATTTGTACTGTGTACGGTGAAGGTACTTTATCGAAATCTGTTGCGCGGAAATGGTTCGCTCGCTTTCGTTCTGGAAATTTCAATGTGAAAGATGAGTCACGCTCCGGTCGTCCAATCACTGAAAAATCTGATGAAATTCTTGAAAAAGTCCAACAAGATAAGCATATCAGCAGTGTCGATATTGGCATGGAGCTAGGCATTGACCACAAAACTGTTTTGAACCATTTACACAAAGCTGGTTACAAAAAAAAGCTTGACGTATGGGTTCCTCATGAGTTGAGCGTGAAAAACATGATGGACCGAATTAACATCTGCGATGCGCTGCTGAAACGGAATGAAATCGAGCCGTTTCTGAAACGTTTAATAACCGGAGATGAAAAATGGATTACGTACGATAATCGGAAGCGTAAAAGATCGTGGATAAAGGATGGTGAGCCGTCACAAGCGTTCGCTAAGTCAACATTGACGCCAAAAAAAGTGATGCTGTGTGTATGGTGGGACTGGAGGGGAATCGTCCACTACGAGCTACTTCCAACTGGTCAGACGATTGATTCTCAACTCTACTGTGCACAACTAGAGAGATTACGCCAGGCGATTGAAAGAAAACGGCCCGAATTGATTAATAGGAAAGGTGTTGTCTTCCATCATGACAACGCCCGACCACACACTTCTTTGATGACCCGTCAAAAATTGAGAGAGTTTGGTTGGGAAGTTTTGATGCACCCACCTTACAGTCCGGATATAGCACCCTCTGACTATCATCTGTTTCGATCTCAGCAGAACTCTCTCAATGGAATTAAGTTGGTTTCAAAAGAAGCCTGTGAAAACTACTTGATTCAGTTTTTCGACCAGAAACCACAGAAGTTTTTCACCGATGGGATCATGGATCTACCAAAAAAATGGCGAAACATTGTCGATAATAATGGAGCATATTCGGTTTAAATGAATTCGTCCACGCGCCATGCGGGGACCAGTTGAATTTTACTGAAAAAACGCCACGAACTTTTTCCCAGACCCAATAATTAAGTTCTTTGTGATGGGAAATTAATGAAAGTTACCATTCTCTGCTATGCCAGCATTAATTCAAATCACAGAAATTAGTTACGAATTTTTGCGCTGAAAAAGGACTAGAACCTGTATCTGCCGTTTTCTAGACAGGTACACCTTACGAATTAGGCCACCAGGCTGTATAACTTCGATTCCTTTAAAGGACGGGGTGAGTTTTCAGGCCAGGACAAAAGGTGTATGTTATGCTCTTGAAATGGATTTTTTATCGATTTCGTTGGAACGGTGCTCCATCCCACATGAAGTCGTGGTTCCTTCTTTTTCATTTAGTAAGTTTAGGAAAAGCAAAAATGCAACAACCTTTTTATATTGCACTTTATTCATGATGTCCTCCACAAAATACAAGGCTCCAATCCATTTGCGATTATGCAAGACCAGATTACGACTGACGATTGGTATTTATTTATTTTTTCTGTATAGCTTCGTCACTATAACGTTCTTTGGATCTCCATCTAACTTAAGTAACACTTTTCATCATTGCTGTACGAAGAATTCAGATATATTTGCAAAACAGAAAAATAAGGAAAATTTGCTTAATTCTCCTGATTGTCGACGCACTGCTTTTAGCTTCTTTAACTTCCACACGTATAATTATTGCCATCAAACAAACAATTGGAATATACACAGAAATATGCTTTAGTATTATAATGATGTATATATTTCTAATCCATTTGATTGTACTTACACAATATTCAACTATAATGTTATTTGCAAATTTTATATTAGATGAATTAAATAAGAAAATTACAAAGAAGATAACGTCAGAAATTCCATATAACCCCGTGCAGTATTGCACTGATATCAGGATGTTTTCGAAACCGTCAGAAATTTTAGAAGAACTCTGCCGATGCATATTTTATTCACTATTGGAGATATGTTTTTTTTTTTTTCGTTGTTTTGATCGAAAAGAATGTGACTTGTAAAAATGAAATTTATTATTAAAATTGACACTTTCAAAAAATAATTTATTAATGACAAAATTTGTACTCATTCGTACTCAAATTTTCAACCGTAGAATTTCTGTGTACTTTTGCGCATTGCATGCTTGCTTTCTTCACTTTTGGTGTCAACCTAGGCTTCTTGACTAATCCGCGATATTTGATTCTGGTAGCGTACAATTGTGATCACATGCTACGCTCAGATATATTTATACCCTACACTTTTAATTTATCTATTTACAAGTGCTGTGTTTATAAATAGCCGATCGTTTCCCTCGGTAGTTTTATGAACACCATAGCAATCACAGCGACCGCACGATGTTGCCGAATTATTTTCTCGAATTAATACGGCTATTCAATCGACTTTATGTCGAGAAACTTCTTGCATCATTACAATTTATTGGTTCGAATACATTTCTGTTTTGAATAAAGTCTGTATTTTAATTTTAACCGCGCTACTAATTTCTTTTACTTTTCGCATCCCGAATAAATTACAAAGCTTAATAATCTACAACAACAAACTAATAATAGATTTCACAATGTATAATTAAAAATTTTAATATACTCCTTAACACGAGCATGTACAAATTTCAGTTAAAATTGGATATTATTCCTACTGCTTTCACATATTTCATTATCTGCGTTTAGACCCGAATACCAAATACCTGGCCCAAAACTGATAATAAGGGAATTTTCCTAATAATATAATAGTTTTTCTTATTAGGAATAGATCCTCTTTGAACAACTAAATCCGTTTACGAAATATATTTAAATACAAACGGCTTGTATTACAGATTTCTTGATAGGTAAAGGTTGCACTAATTCAATTGCCAAGTGCTGTATATACTATCCATTTATCTGAGATTAGTTTTTGGCTTGCAAGGACCTTCTGAAATAAATACATAGCCACGGTATAGCGAAGAGTTGATTCCATGTCGACTTTTCTTTCACACATCGTCTGAAATCTTTCACACAAAATATTTAGTTATCGCTTGGAATTCACTTTTTCCCAGTTTAACAAATGATTGAATATAAATTAACGAACAATAGTTGGTGAATCATATATTAACAAATTTGACTTATTAATACAATAGTAAACTTTTTCGATTTTAATATTACACAAATAACGATTTATTTTTTATTGTATACAAGCTATTGCACTGGGTAAACTGAGTGAAAGGTTTCCATGCCTGTATAGTCGAATGTGCATTAAAAAAGGCGTATGATATCATAACACAAATCTGAGACACAAACCAGATCCAAGACGAAAAAATCTTGACGATTGCAAAGTCGGAAATCGTGGGTTTCTTTATCCCACATGAATAAACAATACTTTTCGCGATTACATTTTATATCAGTAACGAACAATGACTGTCACATCGAATTTAATGAATTAAATAAAATACATATATATAAGTAGTTATGCAAACACTATTGTTCATAAATTCATAAGATTTCGCTCATTTCTTCGGCTTGAAACAAGCGATGGGTGTCGATTGCCCGCCTAACTGTTTTTACGGTCTTATTAATCACATCACAGTTACGTCCGCCTCTGTAATATTTTCACAATTTCTAATTCGCTAAAAGTTCTGGTAATTTATAAATCTATATAGAACGAACTTGAATTTAAGCTCTAAAAACAAATTGTTTTGGTTGAAATATATGGGGGCATTACCATCATTACCTTGAGCATATAAACTATTGTTGTATCTTGGCTTTTAGCAAACGAAAATGTCGAAATGAAAATTTTTGCAGATTATTTAGGAAGGTTAATACTCCATAAATAAATCTCCAATAGATGGCGCCACTAGTTTCGTGAAAAAAAAGAGATTCCGTTTATTTTCAGGATAGAATGTGTATATACAAATTGTATTTTATGTTTTTGAAGATGAAACATATTAAATGTTCCTTTCGACCGATATTCCGCATGTATGCAGCTGGGACCTAGAAAAATCTTTAGATGCTCGATGTTTAAACGAGTTCTTCGTTCGAAACGTATTCGATTCGAATGTTTTGAGCAGTTTCTATTGCAAGCAACCTTTTTTATTTATAAATAATCTAAGATAATTTCACAAATTTCTAATGAAAGTTTTGCATTTTTTTGTAGAAAAAATTAAATAAAAAATATTAAACTCCACCACAGGAACGCGTAATTCTTGACGATGGATTGTAATTCTAGTTGTTATTTAGACTGTTTCCATGGCCTGTGGAATTTAACAATTCCAACGTTTCGCCAGTTACTCTACTATCAACTTCAGGGTAGCCATGATAAGGACTATAAATTAGTTTTGAGTGATGAAATGTGTGGAGTATAAATATTCAAAATATCGGGACCGAGTTGAAAACTCACACAGGCATTTTCAAGCGAATAAAAATCAGAGAGAAATATACAAGCCAGACAAATTACAAAGTTGTAGAAATGTAGAGTACCTGCCGAAACGTCAGAATACTTAAATTTCACAAATAATCGTAACAGCCCAAACAACAACGGGATTTGAACTATACGCAAAGTTAATCTTTAAACATATTGTGTCTCAAAAAAACAAAACAAGCGCACCTTCACATTCCGTGCTCTTATAACATATTTTTCACAACACTTTGGAAGGTTCTTCGATTTACTGCATTGAATTGTCGGTAGTAACTACCTACTCTTGAAGTTATAACCGTTAAGAGAAATTCTTAACAAAAAGGCGAAGAGATGTTATCGAAACATCAGGACAAAAGATGTCCTTCTCAAGACGAAATCATCCAAACGTGGTGAAACATCTCGAAAAATAACGCTTAAAGAAACGACTGTGAAAACATTCTTCAAGAGTTACCACCGACTTTAGAAGCTACTACCGCTTAAAAAAAAATCCCCACCGAAACATCAGAACGAAAGATGTCCTTCTCAAGACGAAATCATCCAAATGCGGCGAACTGTTTTCGCGGTCATTTGTTGAAGCGTTATGCTTCGGGATGTTTCGTTCAAGAGAAAGGTGAAGAGATGTTATCGAAACATAATGAAACATTCCGAAAATAATGCTTCAACAAACTCGAAAAACATTCTTCAAGAGTTACTATCGTCTTTTGAAGTTACTACGGCTTCGAAAAAATCCTCAGCGAAACGTCAGAACGGAAGGTGTCTTTCTCAGTACGAAATTATCCAAACACATACCAAAAAATAACGCTTCAACAAATGATGGCGAAAGCATTTCGCCGGGTTTGGATGATTTCGATATTACGGTAGTCTCATATGACGTAATGAATATCGTTCTTCATTCATTTAATAGTTTCAACAATAAAATACAATTACTATAGAACCAGAAACGGATGATAGAATTCCATTTTTGAACACTAGAATAGTTAGGTTAAAAGATAGTTGTTTAATTTTAAATTGGTAGAGGAAACACATATTCGGTACATATTCGGGTAAATTTGTAAACTACTACTCGATTCACCTTCTTAATCAAAAATTCAATACGTCGTCGCCCTAAAAAATAGAATCACACATATGAGTGATGATAGGTTTTTTACATGGCAATTTAAAAATTTAATTAGAACCGCGTCTTCGTCAATACTGGCGCCGACGTTTCGTCACCACTTGTATGGGACATCTTCAGCGCGCTGAAACTGAGTTTCAGCGCGACTATTAAGCTGTGAAGATATCCCATACAAGTGATGACGAAACGTCGGTACCAGTATTGACAAAGACGCGGTATCAGTCCGGAAGCTAAGATGAAGAAAGTGTAGACAACGACCGTGGAAGTCTACGAGCCAGATTTTGATTTGTAGGTTATCCAAAGCATATCTTCAGGAAATTAATTTATAGTTCTGTTTTTTTTGCCAGCTCTCTTTAAAATGCGATTGACACCAACATTGTATATAAAAAAATACCGTACGGTTTAACTGAAAAAAATACTTCATAATTAAAATCATTCACAAACATAAAAATAGCTAGATTGATATTAAGCAGTCATGGCGATCTCTCAAAAACAAAAGGAAGAACACCATTTCTAATGAACAGCAATGTTGTGAATGGGACCCCATGTAATGATTGGCATAGAGTTCATAAAGGACAAACCTCACAAACCTTGAAATCACGCATTGCTCAACGTAGGAGTGATAGTAATATCGGAAAAAATTCGTGTGCGTTATCAGTACATTTCTAAGATGTAGGACATAATTTTCAATATGAAAATGTTAAAATTTTAAAACATGAAACCAATTATTATTATAAAAAAGGTTACATTTGAAAATGACACACATTAACAGACAGGAAAATATCATTAATTTCAAATCTGATACGAATCAATTTAATTCTATATATTGTAATATTCTTCAACGGTAAACTATTTTTCTTTGAGTGCTTTAAACGAAGTATATGCCTGTATCCGTTTTGTATAATTTTGTACAATGTTAATTTATTACAATAAAAGAGATCCGCTTTTGTATTTTCCTTACTTTTGCTTCTTTATCTGATGACACGTTCATTTTCTACGTTAGACTTTTGTGAATTTCATGCGTTTAGTTCAATTTTAATGTGGAATTGTTTACCCAAATATTAAGACTGTTATAAGTAATTACAATAAGTTTGAATTTTTATTATAATACATTGTTTCATGTTGCTGTTTGTTGTAGCCATTACTCTCGAAGAACCTGAAAAATACTTAGTGAAATATTGAACTTTTGAACAAATAAATAGCACACAAATCGACCGCCCGGATTGAATTTTTTTTCTAAATACAATTATGTAATCCATCATTCTTTTGTTATGACACTATTTAAACTGATTATATGTGTCGCGTTTAATCTCCTTGTAAATATGTCATTTATTGTCGGAAATCCTAGATTAAGGTGTGCAAATATTTTTAGTAAACAAAGAAGATTTTCTAAAATCACTTCTTCGAAATGAATTATTATTTTTCATCAAAATTTTCAGCTCTACCTTTAAAATCCTAACTAATGTTAAAATGGATTTGTAAATATTGAATTAGTATAATAAACTGTTTTCAATTGTATAAGCAGTAATCGTTTCATTTGTTAGAGATAGTATTGAAATGAAATTAAATAATATATACGATATGTTTTGTAAACAAAGAATGATGCTCCTTTTCTCAATTTTCGCAAGAATCAGAAATGTGTAAAATGGAAAGGAATCAATTACAATAAAACTCCTCCATTATAAATTGCAAATATTTTTAATCAACAAAGCAGATTTTATAAAATATCACTTCTTCAACATGGATTATTCTTTTTATTTTAAGTTTTGAACTTCATGTTTAAAATTGTAACTAATGTTAAAATAAATTTGTAAATATTGAATTACTATTATACAATAAACTGAATAAGTAGTAATCGTTGTATTTGTTAGAGGAAGTATTGAAATGGAATCAAATAGTATACCACGTACACCGAAAAGCCATTACCGGCTTCTTCATAAAAAAAAAACTACATAACGTTCAAAAAAATGGAAAAATTTATTTATTCTGAGTATTGGCCATTTCATTCTACACATCTTGCCCATTTTTCAAGCAATTGATGGATGCCATCCCAAAAAAAATGTTTGTCCTTTGAGCGAAACCATTCATCCAGACATTTTCTAACTTCTTCGAAATTGTCCAAGTGCTGCTCTGCAAGCGCATATCCCATTGGCGTGAAAAGGTGATAGTCGGACGGGGCAAGGTCTGGAGAATACGGTGGGTGCGAAATTATGTCCCATCCAGGTGCTTTCAACACTTCCTTGAACGGTTGTGCTGTATGAGACAGCGCGTTATCGTGCTGTAAAATCACTTTGCCGTATCTTCGGGCTTATTCTGGACATTTTCCTGTCAATGCATAGTTCAAATTGATAATTTGTTGCCGGCAGCAATCAATTTTAACCAGGTTTCAGCGTTCGTAATACACCACGCCACTCTGGTCTCACTAAACACAGAGCATTGTCTTGCGATCAAAACGGTTTGGTCGATCGCTTAGGATTTTCAAAATAAATCTATTCTTCATCATCCGTCGCTATTCGATGCAGAAATGACTTCTGATCATACCTTTGAAGCAGCATTTCGTAGACGATTTTTCGATTTGCCATTGCTATTTAATTGATGTGGCATCCATTTTCCCACCTTTTGGGTTCTTTCCATTGTTCGTAATCGGTCGCTAATCATTTCTTGAGCCATATTTAACACTTCTGCCAAATGTTTTTGACTTTTGGTGGGACCTTCATCCAATGACTCCTGCAGTTTCGCTTCTTCAAACTTTTTCGATCTAGCAGAACGTTCTTTGTCTTGCACATTGAAATCACCACTTTTGAATTGTACCGTAAGTCACCGTAAGTTTCTACCAACAAATGATGACTTTCAGCGGCTTTTTTCTTTTGATTAAATAAGAGAAATAATGCGCGTCACAAATGCACTTTTTCAGTCACAAAACTCGACATTTTCAAAGAGGCATAAATCTATGACAGTGTTCGCACACGCAAAAGTGATGTTTCTTTTTTCAATTTTTGCAAGGATTATAAATGTGTAAAATGGAAAGGAATCAATTAAAATAAAACTTTTCCAAGTTTTCAACGTTTTGGAATTATTTGATATTTCATGATCAATAGTTTTATTTGCGTTCTTCCTATGCAAACGTATGTATATGACCTATTTTCTCTTATGAATGGAAAGAACTATCGTTTATATATGTAATTATACAAAGCTATCTATCATCATTATAAAATGCAAATATTTTTAGTAAACAAAGTAGATTTTCTAAAATTACACTTCCTCGAAATGGATTATTATTATACTTTTATTTATTTTCTTTTTATTCATACATATATGGCCTATCTTCTCTGATGAAAGGCAACAACTATCATTTATGTAACTATATATACATATATCTATCATTATAATATGTAAATATTTTTAGTAAACACAGTAGATTTTCTAAAATATCATTTCATTGAAGAGGATTAATAACGTCGATGTGGATTTGTAAATAAGTTAAGCAATTGTTTTGAATTAAATAAGTATTAATCTTTTCAATCTCTCTGCAATAATAATAATATAATTGGAAATGGATTACATATGTTAACTGATTTGTAAATAAAATAATTGTTTTGGAATTCTTTTAAATCTTATATAAGGATCAAAATTACAAAAATTCCCTACAATCGACTAAAAGAGTTTTTACATTGATTTAATGCTTTACCATAAACATTTTGCTTTTTTCTATTTTATTTATGGTATCTCCTTTTCTGATGCTTATATGAGATATATATATATATATATATATATATATATATATATATAATAGCAATGATTCTCGTTATTAAAGTCTGGATTATATACGAAATACATATTTGTTGTTAAAATGTTAAAAGGTGTATTAATAGTATTGTGTCTTTTGTGTTTATGTAATGGTTTTTGATTTAAAAAAAACATGGAAAAAGAGCAATAGCAGTCAGTGATTCTATTCCTTTTTTGGATAGTAAACATAAACAGAAATCAAAGAGAGGTTGAATGCAATTTATAAGGACCATGCGCCTGCGATGACTAGCATTAGATACTTGTTTAGTAAACTTAAACGTGGCCAAACATCTGTCTTCGTTGAGAAGTAGGTAGGTCATCCTATTGAAGTGACTACGGACTATGTGACGAATAAAGTCTGGTGGGTGAAGATTAGAGATTGTTAATATAACATCTCAAATGAACGTTTACAAAATGTTCTTTACGAAAAATTGGGTATGAGAAAGCTATCGGCGTGCTGGGTGCCGCTTTTGCTGAGCCGATGATTGAACAAAAACGGAATCGCGTAATAACTTCGAAGTAGTTTGTAATATTTGGATATGCAATACGAGAATTTCTGCGGCATTATGTAACTGTAGATAAGACATGGATACATCACTACACGACAGAAACCAAAACTCGGTTTGCGCAATGGGTTTCTCCGGCGAACGTGCATCAACGAAGACGAAGACGATTCCATCAGCCGGACAAGTTGTGACGTAAATTCTAGGATTCGCAAGTACGATCTTAATTGATTATTTGGAGAATGGAAGGATAATCGCGGGGCAGTATTATACTGATTTATCGGACAGCTTCGACATAGAACTAAAGAAACCCCATCTAGCGAAGAAAAAAATTATGTACCGTCATGATAATGTCCCAGCCCAGTCTCCAATAACTTCGACACAAAAAGCAGTCGATTTACGTGTTTCATGCACAGTATTTGCCAGATTTGGCACCGTTTTTTCATTTTCCAAACTTGAAGAAATAGCTTTGTGAAAAGTAGTTCACATCAAATAAAAAGATCATTGCCGAAACAGATGCCTATTTTATTGAATGCGATAAATCTTATGATTTGGATGGCTTAAAAAGTTGTAACCTCACTGGGTTAAGTGTATAAAGCTAGGAGTAGATTATGTCCAGAAATAAGTTTACTAAATGCTAAACAATTGCGTTATATTCCTTAACAAAAGTGTTTATCATACAATCCTCGTACATGCATACTTTCGTCAAATTTAATTATTCGTTCCAGAAGGCGGCAAAGTAGTAAAAATTGAGTAGTTAAGTACAGTATTTTTTAACTTACGTTTAACTTTTAATAAATTTAGCTTCGGATAACTTGACGTTGTTCGTATTTTGCTACTTGACATCAACACACATTAATGTATCAATGACACTTTTTTCGTTTTACAAAATACATATCCGAATTACGTGCAGCTGTTTAATATTTGCCGACGAATTTCGTGGAAGTATATTTATTTCACAGCCGTTAAATTGTTTACATTACTAATACCTCAGGGGCACTAGATTCTACGAAATCTTGCATTTTAATATATTTTTACATACAGTCAGTTATAGTTAATTTTTTTCTTGTTTTATATTTTAGTCATAATATAAATAAGAAAAAAGAAGGTAAAATTACGAGGGACAAATATATACCGACGTAATTGCTGAGACCCTCACATAATAGATAACAACCTAATATATTTTGAAATATATAAAGGGTACTAGGAAAGTTTTGCAATATGACGCAACAATGTCACGTCGCTCTCCACGACGGCGTCTTACCCTCTGACGTTTGGACTGGTGCAGAGAACGGCAGCATTGGGAAGCAGAATGGCATAATGTCGTATTCAGCGACGAATCGTGATTCTGCCTAGGCATGCATGATGGCCGTCAGAGGGTAAGACGCCGTCGTGGAGAGCGACGTGATATTGGATTTGCTGTTGAGAGGCATGTGCACAGGACTGTTGGAGTAATGGTTTGGGGGGCTATTGCATATGGAAGCCGATCACCTCTTCTGTTTATTCGGGGCAGTATGACAGCTGCGCGTTATGTTGATGACGTCCTACAAACCACTTTATTGCCTTATCTAGATGGCCGTCCACACGTCCTTTTTCAGCAAGACAACGCGCGTCCACATATTGCTCGTCGTACTATGGACTTTCTACGAGAAGCTGGCGTTAATGTTTTGCCGTGGCCACCCCGTTCACCGGATTTAAATCCCATCGAACATGTGTGGGACATAATGGGGAGAAGACTGACCAATTTGAACCATCCTCCACAAACTCTGGCACAGTTAATCCACCAAGTTCAAGTTGCTTGGAACGAGGTGCCACAAGCAGACATCGACCATCTTATTTTGTCGATGCCTAGACGTGTACAGGAGTGTTTACAGCTACGGGGTCGCCAAACACATTATTGATTTTTTTTCAAATTAATGTTAATAAAATTTCTTGGAAATCTGATCGTTTCATTCTTGACTTAAGCTTATCACATTACCAAAAAATCACGTCCAGGAAACTATTCCTTCTAGGTGTAACACTTCTAATGTCATTGAGTATATCATACAAACCAATACGCGATAGAAAAAGAAAAGGTAGTCATTGAAAAGTTGTAAAGTAAAACTCTGTCATTTTGTAAAGTGCAATATTCCCAAATTCATTAGATACAAATATTTCTCTAACCTTTCAAAAATATTTTTCAGTCCTTCAACATTTACGTCTCTTTTATTGTTTTTGCACCTTTCTAAGAAAACGTGAACGATGTTTAATAAACATTTTAAGTAAATATATCTCGATTATAATTACAATATATTCTTGATAGTGCACCGAAATGACTCACGCTCCAACAGCTGTGCTTAAAATTGCGAAGCGCTTCACAATTAATCACTTGATAATATTTTACAGAGTGCGGTTTGCAATGATTCAACTTACGTGAACTTGAAAAATGGTAAGCAAGTTCTACAGAACGAGAAATACCTTTTGCAAATTCCATAAATAGTAAGGTGTGCAGTTTTTTTTTTGTATATTTCGTCTTATGTAATTAATTTAAATAAAAGTAATGACCGGATATTCTACGTTATATGGTAATTTATACACAATTATAAAAGGGTTATTTAGAAGGCAAATGTCCGTATAAATATGTATATTTTAATTATCTAATTATTTTCCACGTGTGAAGTCCTCGTAAATATAATTCTATTACGGGGGCGACTGGAAAAGCTTTTCTACCTAGCATTGAAATAATGGTCCTATGATTTTTTATTAATTTTATTTTTCAAAGCAATCTTCCATAACGCACCTGTACCATCTTACAACGATTTTATTCCCTCAGAAACGAATTATTCTTGTTAGTTTTCAAAATAGGAATCAATTTCCTCTTTGAGATGGTTATCGTCTGCAAAATTACAATCTCTGGGGTGGTTTTTCAAATGACTAATTAAAAATAAATCGACCAAAGCCAAATCCGAACTATATGGTGGATGTCCGAGCTCAAAGAAGTTACACTCCCAGAAGGGAAGGAGTTTGTCTGCATTGTGAACTATGAACTACAATAAACAAGAAGAAGTTCTTCGAGACGCACATTTGGACGCTAGGTTATTTTATTTATTTATTATTTAATCGTGACTTCTAAGGAAATGATTATGAAATCCATAATATTATTACGCAAGATCGACGACTCAAAGTGAGAGAGATGGCAGACATGGTAAACATTTCAACAGAACGCGTACACCACATCTTAACGAAAGAATTGGGCCTTTCCAAGCTTTCGGCAAGACGGGTGCCGCGATTGCTTACGACTGATTAAAAGTTCACTCGTTTGCGCATTTCCAATGAGTATTTGGACCTTTATAAGCGGAATCCGGTTGATTTTTGTAGGCGATTTGTTACTTGCGATGAAATTTGGATACACTACAGTACATCCGAAACTAAACAACAGTCGAAACAATGGTTAGAACGTGGTTCAGCACCTCCAAAGAAAGCAAAAACCACTGTATCGGCAAACAAGGTGATGGCATCAATATTTTGGGATTGATTACCTTCAGAAAGGTGCCACGATAAACGGACAATATTATGCAGAACTTCTACAAAAATTAAATGTTGAGATTCGTGCTAAACGGCCAGGAATGGCAAAGAAAAAAATTCTGTTTCACCAAGACAACGCTCCCTCGCATACCAGCACAGTTGCGATGTCCAAAATCCACGAGTGGCATTTCCAATTGGTACCACATGCACCCTTCCGACTTCCACCTTTTTCCAAAATTGAAAACGGCACTAGGTGGAAAGAAATTTTCGCGTAACGACGAGCTTATCATCTTCGTAAATGAGTATTTTGCAAGCCTTCCGGAATCGCAATTTAGAGATGGCATAAGGGCATTGGAGCACCGTTGGAATAAATGTATTGCTTCTTTTAGGAGAATATATTGAAAAATAAAAATTATTTTGTATTTAAAAAATTCGTTTTTCTTTTCCAGGCTCACTACTTGTCAAACTACCCTCGTATGTATTTGTAATAAAATTTAGCATCGTAAAAGTGCTTGATTATATGCAATTGATAACCTGTCATGGGTTTTCATTTAACACCTGTTTGCAAAATACAATTTATGACATATTAGAAAGACTCGAATTCAACGCTTCCATGGTCTAATGGTGATCGCACATTCCCAGAGAGAATGAGATCTTGAGTTTGAGACGCGCGAGGAGAACAAAAATTTTCTGCATTACATAACGATGTGAAAAGCGATTAAAATTTGAATGCTTTAGTGCAACATCGTGAAAGAATATAATTATATGCATCTGTTTTCTGTTTGTAGACTTTTGTGTAATGATTTGGTGTCTTTTCATATATCCAGTCCATATAAGAGGACATACTCAATCTCTCTTCTGAAGGTTTTTAACTTGGTGTTTCCTAGTACAAATATGTCCGTACGACCTTCTTTAAATCGTTTATACACACCCGTACGTGATAAACACGCATCGTCATACACTTGTTTCACCAAATTAAACGTTTCAGTAAACGAGTTTAAAACAGAACTTGATATTTGCTCGTTCTTCAAAATTCATTTTACGACCAATGCCAAATACACACTGTTACTTTATGCGTAATTTCTCTGCTTCTAATGATGCAAATGGCATGATATTTTGACATAACATTGGTGAAAAATCTACCTTGCCGATGCATATTTTTTTAAATAGATGGCGCCACTAAGAATTACTATTTTAAAGAAGTTAGTTTTTCTCCGCGACAGATTGTGTATATCAACTGTACTAAGCAAAATTCTTCTTCCTATTCACCCAGAAATTATACTACTAACAAATCATAAGAAGACATGCTTAATAGTATTTAGATTTGTCTTAAGATGTCTTTAAGATAATATCAGGTTGTTACATATGAAATGTCCGATTTGGTAAGGAATAAAAAAAAGTCTAAATTTAAAAAAATATAAATATTTATTCTGCAAAATAGTCTCCATTTACATCAATAGTTTGTTGCCAACGGCCTGGAAGCTGAAAAATTCCCTTTGAAAAGAAATCTAGGTTTTGACGGCTCACATATTGCTCAAACACTGCTATTACAGACTCCCGGTCAGGGAAGTCCCTATTTTTTAAATGATTGTCTAAACTTCGGAAAAAATCAAAATCAGTTGGCGAAAAGTCAGATGAATAAGGTGGGTGAGGGAGAATTTCGTAACCAAATTCCGAAAGTTTTTGGATTGTCTGTCGTGCAAAATGAGGTCTTGCATTATCATGAAGAAGTATGGGTCCATGTCTATTGACTAGTCAAGGCTGCAAGCGGCTCAATTTTCCATGCATAGTTTCCAGTTCAGCACAATAGGACACTGCCGTGATGGTTTCACCAGGTTGCAAAAATGAATAGTGAATAATACCCTTAATGGTCCACCATACAGTCACCATAATCTTTCGCGGGTGAAGTGATGCTCGTGCATGCTGTCTTGGTGCTTCACCTCGATCTAACCATTGTCCTGATCGTCTCCGATTACCATAAAGTATCCACTTTTCGTCACACGTTACCACTCGATGAAGAAACGGTTCAACTTTCTGTCGATTAGCCAAAGAGGTAGGCCACCTCTAATCGTCGGAGCTTATTGGTTTCCGTTAATTGGTGCGGCACCCATCGATCGAGTTTCTTCACTTTGCCAATCGAAGAAAGGTGACGACTAATGGTGGCAATGGACCCTTGAAATGTTTCTGCAAGGCTACGCACTGTTGTCGACGGATTACTTTCAACTTCTACACGCAACTCGTCGTCATTAACGGTGCTACGCGCATATCCGCGAGGCTCATTTTCCAAATCAAAATTTCCCTCGCTGAATTTTTTAAACCATCGCCGTAATGTGCGTAATTTCTCGCGTTGCTGCAGCTGCATTTAATCCCTTTTTAAATTGAAAGAGGTAAATTGCCCGAATATCTCTTGCCGACAGCATTTCCATAGGCGGGACAAGGACAGGTGTATTAATCTTTCCAAGAAATGGAACAGGTACACACTTCAAAGTAAATACCCTTTTCTACAAATACAATAATAATTTTCACCAAAAACATACACGTCTTCACACAGGTGCGATTCAGTTCAGACTGAAGGAAAAAACGGACATTACATTTGTAACAACCTGATAGTAAGATTAATAAAGATGTAATCACAAAATCTTTATAAAATATAATTGAAGGATGATACATAGACTAAAATTTTAAAATTAATATATGTATCTATTTATCTCCATATTATTATTCAATACTTAGAAGTAATTCCTGTATTACATAAATATTTATCTAGGCATAATGCGTTTGTGACAAAGAGAAATCTAATTGAAAATATTACGATATGCACATACGATATTTTTCCAGACTTTTAAGAAATACATATATAGTTTCGAAATAATCGCACAAACAACAGAGTCTAGCTGTAAATAACCATATCCCTCCGTTATTATCACTGTCGATATTGCAGTTTTAAGAAATACTTTAATCGTTTCTGTTGCTAGAATTTTAATGTTTGTTTTTTATTCTGTTCTGTAATTTGAAATTCATTTCGATGAGCATACTTCTCTTTCATCGTATTTCTAGAAATCTAAAATGATTAAATTTGATGCAATAATTCATTTGAAAAAACAATAAAATGGAAAAATTCTATCTCCAAAGGATAAGAATTAGTTCAGTTTTCAAAGAAGATGACAACACTTGTACTGATAACGCAGGTCAACCAATAAATATTTTTTAAAAACTTTTTTCAAAGTTCAACCTGTTTCTTATGTATTTTGGTGTGCTGAATACAAATTTTCAATCAGTTTTTTCTACCACGTACCAATTTTTCGCAATTTTTATCTTTTGTTGGGTATGATAGTATTAAAATATATATCAGGTTGTTACCAATGTAATGTCCGTTTTTTCCTTCAGTCTGAATCACATCTGTGTGAAGACGTGTATGTTTTCGGTGAAAATTATTATTGTATTTGTAGAAAAGGGTATTTATTTTGAAGTGTGTACCTGTTCCATTTCTTGGAAAGATTAATACACCTGTCCTTGTCTCGCCTATGGAAATGCTGTCGGCAAGAGATATTCGGGCAATTTACCTCTTTCAATTTAAAAAGGGATTAAATGCAGCTGCAGCAACGCGAGAAATTAATCAGACGTTCGGTGAAACCACGTGTAATGAACGCACATTACGGCGATGGTTTAAAAAATTCAGCGAGGGAAATTTTGATTTGGAAAATGAGCCTCGCGGATATGAGCGTAGCACCGTTAATGACGACGAGCTGCGTGTAGAAGTTGAAAGTAATCCGTCGACAACAGTGCGTAGCCTTGCAGAAACATTTCAAGTGTCCATTGCCACCATTAGCCGTCACCTTTCTTCGATTGGCAAAGTGAAGAAACTCGATCGATGGATGCCGCACCAATTAAAGGAAGCCAATAAGCTCCGTCGATTAGGGGTGGCTACCTCTTTGGCTAATCGACAGAAAGTTGAACCGTTTCTTCATTGAGTGGTAACGTGTGACGAAAAGTGGATACTTTATGATAATCGGAGACGGTTAGGACAATGGTTAGATCGAAGTGAAGCACCAAGACAGCATGCACGAGCATCACTTCACCCGCGAAAGATTATGGTGACTGTATGGTGGACCAGTAAGGGTATTATTCACTATTCATTTTTGCAACCTGGTGAAACCATCACGACAGCGTCCTATTGTGCCGAACTGGAAACTATGCATGGAAAATTGAGCCGCTTGCAGCCCTCACTAGTCAATAGACATGGACCCATAGTTCTTCATGATAATGCAAGACCTCATGTTGTACGACAGACAATCCAAAAACTTACGGAATTTGGTTACGAAATTCTCCCTCACCCACCTTATTCACTTGACCTTTCGCCAACTGATTTTCATTTTTTCCGAAGTTTAGACAATCACTTAAAAAATAGGAACTTCCCTGACCGGGAGTCTGTAATAGCAGTGTTTGAGCAATATGTGAGCCGTCAAAACCTAGATTTCTTTTCAAAGGGAATTTTTCAGCTTGCAGGCCGTTGGCAACAAACTATTGATGTAAATGGAGACTATTTTGCAGAATAAATATTTATATTTTTTTAAATTTAGACTTCTTTTTATTCCTTACAAAATCGGACATTTCATATGTAACAACCTGATAGTTAAGATTTAAAGGTATGTAATTTATTATCAGAATATAATTGAAAAATTTAACATTTTATATTTACAATGATAGTGTAAGTTTGAATATGAACAGTTTTTTACTTATTAATCTAAAGTTTTGTATTTCCTCAACCTCTTCACGGTAAAAGTTCGAGTGTAGCTTTTCCTTTTATACGATGCTTCTGGAGTTGCTCGTGGAAGGGTCCAACAGTAATCTTCCATCATGTTGACATTCAAACGACCCTGATACCATTTCTCCATCTACTTTACATCTTGGTGGAAACGCTCCCCTTGTTCCTCACTTACAGCTCCCAGATTGTCAGGGAAAAAATTTAAACGTTAGTGTAAAAAATGCATCTTCACACTCATGTTACATTCAAGTTTTCGAAATGTTTTCGACATGTTTTGAACTATATTTTCGTAATTAGAGTCTTTCAGATTGCCTAAAAACTTCAAAACAGATATTATTATACAATGCATAAATAACATAAAGTATACGAGAAAGCTTTACGTCCTATGGTATTTTGAAGATCATTTTCGGATTTAGCACGTCAAAAAACATAAAGGGGAGCCAAATTTATAAAAAAAAAGTTTTTTCATGGTTGACCTGTGTAATTATAGAAGAACAGCAATTGTACTTTATTTTTAGAGTTATTTATTCCTGTCTACACCTTAATACCAAACGAAGTATTATATCCTGCCAGCATGAATTTGTCCGTGGAAGATCTATTATAACAAACCTTGTGACCATATGTCAATTTATTAATGAATAGCTGTATACGCGTGGTCAAACAAATGTCATGTACACTGTCTTTAATAGTGATTTTGAAACAATAGGCCATAGGAGTTTGCTTACTAAACTATAGACTTTCTGTCGAAGTTCTTTCCTTCTTCGGTTTTTGATGTCATATCCGGCAAACAGGTAAAACTCTGTTTATTACAATGGCTATAAGTCATTCGAATATTCTCCTGTATCTGGGGCTCTACATGGACATCACTTGGAACCACTGTTGTTTGTTCTTTTTATCAATGACTTGTTGACATCTTTGTCGTGTCCTATACTGGCCTGTTTGTCTCTTGAATGTGTACTTATTGTTTAAATATACATTAATAAAACATAAGGAATAGCTTTTTAGATATTATAGAAATACTTTACTAATTTATATCTGTAAAATATGACCCTGAACGATAGAGAGAAAAAAATATAGGCACGTGGTCTAAAATATCTAAGATTTGTAAAAGGAGTGACAAGAAGAGATTGATATACAAACGATTTTATACCAGAGAAGTGTAAAGTGGAACCGATAATAAGCAGAGTGATGAGAAAGTAGTGAGTGATTGAGACATCTGGTGTGAATGTGCAATGATAGAATTTCTACCTTTTAAACTAGTATGGAAAGGTAAAAGTGAGAATATGGAGAAAAATCTTGCAGAAGTTGGAGCAACGAAATGGGAAAATTACTAAATAAGGAACACCTCGTGGAAAGAGGTTGAAAAAATATCGTTCGACCGAGAAGGATGGAAGAAATGAATGGAAGGAACTCCACAACATCGATACCATTCAACACCAACATCCTTCAAGTTTGAAGAGGGAGGATTAAGAAGATAAAGAAATGATTTATTAAAGCTTTCTTTTATTTAATGAAATTATAATAAACTTTTCATTATCTTTCAAATAAATTTGGTATTATTCCTCATAAAATTATTATATGTGAGAAGGATTTAAGATAATTTGACGTTGCCATAAAACCTATTCCACTACAATCTTTTCAGATCTATTTTGTTCCTTTCTGAAATGTCTGAGCTTTCTTGTGTACACCTGTTAAAATTGGCATCGATTACAGCTCTTTTACTCTCCATGGAATCTTGACCTTGTTTCAGCAGCTTTTGGACTTAGAAATTCCGTACCACATAGTCAATGGAATTTCCCATATCTCCTGCAGTGTTGACTCTCATAGCTTTATATATCTATCTATATAAACGAACTTGGTTGATCATTGCCTTTCTGCCTTATTTTACTCAAGCAAGAATCCTGTCTTGCAGTCTTGGAACCTCTTATATGGCATTTTTCTATTTTTTTCTGTATTTGAAATTTGCTCC
>JAVIWB010004645.1:0-60608 GCA_031893035.1 Dermolepida albohirtum | reverse complement strand
ATGATATGGTTAACAAACAACGATTACATCGAATTCTTTGCTAATGCCCTAAAAATGAATGAAAAAGCGATCGTTGAAGAAAAACACCTGGTCGGTCAATCTACTTATTTACTAAATAAAAGTGGGGCTAAATGGATTGTGGTAGGTCTAAGTTCTGCTGCTGGTTTTGAGCCCATCATTCAAATTCTATCATCGGATGCTTGCATCTTCTTCACAACAGATGAGTGGGAAGAATTTTACAAGACTGAGGGTTGCAGCCCTAATCGCCAGATGGAATGTAGTATGTATAAAGACATACGGGTCGTCTCAAGAGTCGTAATCAACAAATTGTTTTATCTCAAGAAACATACAACAACATCTTACTACGAATTACTACATTAAAAATTATCTGTTCTAAAGAGTACGAATTTTGTTCAATTCTATAATTCAACTTTGCAAGCTTGTGTTCATATATCTGGTGATATACACAGCAATATAAAGACATTATTATCTTGTAATATTACTTCTTTAAATGCTTTCTATATGTATGAAATCATGTACCTACATTATAATACTTACATTTTAATGTAGAAGTAATGAGATTAGGTTCTTACTATCATACGTATAAAAAGTATGCTTAATAAAAATTGATATTCTCCATTTACTTCTTTTATATAGTTATGCGCTAAAGACATGTACAGATACGATCTTAAACAATTATTGCGTAATTTTTCTAGAATATACAGTAGGTAATAGTTATAAGAATGTGAATACACATGACTAATATTACGCAATACTAACCCCACCTTAAGTCATAACAGCTTTTCACTGCTGTTTGAAGACTGTATGTGTCAGTCTATTTAGCGCAGCTGAGGTAACGATGTGTGTGCTTCTACTTTTTGGTAAGCTATTTTCCTTTAATTATTTAATTTTAAAAACTTTTTACTTTTCTGTTATACCTGCCTGTCTATCTGTTTACCTTTATACCTGTCTGTCCACCTGCTTACCTGTCTGCCTACCTGTTTACCTATTTACCTGTCTGTCTACCTGTATGCCTGTCTACCAGATAATATACAACCTTTAACTTTATTGCCGCCATATTTAAGGCCCTTTTGACTTGGGGCCGCCATATCGTTTATAAGACGTTTCGAGCGGACCTCGTATATTAATTTAAAAACCTTTTTGATCGCACCCTGTAAAATGTGACGTCATATGACGTAACCGGCCAAAGCCCTCTACTCATCTTATTTAGATGATGAACAGTGTAAAGAAGTTCGAAGATGCCATGGGTGAAAACAATTACATAACTTCCCACAAAAGTCTTTCTGTACCAAAGCTACCAAGTAAAGAATGTTCTTATGATCTACTTTCGGATAGCAACGTAAGTGATAAAATTATCGCAGAGCAGAAAGTGTTTGGAATTTATATGAGTGTAATTCACTAGGTGAATATAGTGATATATATATATATATATATATATATATATATATATATATATCACTATATTTTCCTATATATTGGGTCTGGAAAAAAGTTCGTGGCGTTTTTTCAGTAAAATTCAACTGGTCCCCGCATGGCGCGTGGACGAATTCATTTAAACCGAATATGCTCCATTATTATCGACAATGTTTCGCCATTTTTTTGGTAGATCCACTGTGGTTTCTGGTCGAAAAACTGAATCAAGTAGTTTTCACAGGCTTCTTTTGAAACCAATTACCATAGAGTTCCCAGAGATCAAAAGTGATAGTCAGAGGGTGCTATCTGTAAGGTGGGTGCATCAAAACTTCCCAACCAAACTCTCTCAATTTTTGACGGGTCATCAAAGAAGTGTGTGGTCGGGCGTTGTCATGATGGAAGACAACACCTTTCCTATTAATCAATTCGGGCCGTTTTCTTTCAATAGCAACGTAAGTGATAAAATTATCGCAGAGCAGAAAGTTTTTTTGTTTGTGTAAATGGTTCAAAACAGTTTTGTGGTCAATGCCTAGCTCCAATTTATATGCTTATCTTGTTGGACTTTTTCAAGAATTTCATCAGATTTTTCAGTGATTGGACGACCGGAGCGTGTAATTCACTAGGATAAAGTAATATAGCCTGATATATATATATATATAGCGAAATTTCTATATATATATATATATATATATATCGGAAGGTCATCTAAAAAACGAGCCGTCGGTGGTGTCGCTGTGACTTTCTTTAGTTATCTATATATTTTTCCCAGTATTTATATGTATAGGAGGTAGGCACCGAAGGAAACAATGATGTTACGTCGAGTGATACTAAAATTTCCTGGTCTTTTTTGGGTCGGGTTGGGTTCTCCGAGATTAAGTAAAAACATTATTTCGACCTACGAGTTTTAATAAAATTCTACTTATTATTAACTGAATTTTGTTTGTCCTGCTGTAAGTTCTCCTTAGTTTGGATTTTATCAGACTTTAATGGATTTCTTTGAAGCTTACTCATAATCTTTAATCGAGATATAAATGCTTGCAGTGATTTCCTCTATATAAGTGAGTCCATATCTATAAAACTTAACTTTATTTGTTCTTGGTTATAAGTTTCTTTGCTGTTTATTAGTAGTGAGATTGTATGCCATGTTTTTTTACTAAATCTGCTTTGTTCGTCTTGCAGTTTGTATTCGCATACTTTTTATTTTACGTTTCCTTTGCGTATCTTTTAATGAAGATTTGAAATAGAATTTTAAACATGAAAATTAATGGTAAGATATCTTAATTATAAGTCACTGATATTTTCTAGATATTGCAAGAAATCGCGATGTACTAAATTTATGCTTTTTTAAATAGTACATCTATTTTTAACATTTTGACATCCTCCTTCAGAACACGATTTTATCAAACTATAATAGTTAAGGCCTATTTGAGGAGTATTTTTTATTTATTAATTGTAAAGAAAAACAAAATAAATTGGTCATACACAGAAAATTAATCTTAGTTTATGATATTTTCATAATAGGTACCAACCACATCCGACAGTTAGCCAATCTGTGTGTAAATTTTCTTGTAACCCTCATTATGATATGATGAAATACTTCGTATCTCTTCATATGTTCTTTCCGTCAACTCTTTTAAGTCTCTAAGTCGGTTAAGATACACTTTCTGCTTTAGATAGCCTCACAAACAGTAATCTAGTGAAGTAAGATTGGAGGAACATGCAACCATTTAATTTCACCTGTTCTTCTAATTTTTCTATTCAAGAAACTTTAACATATTTTGAAGATTTGCTTTATAAGAATAAAATAGAACCAAAAATAGTAAATGAATATTTGCGGTTGACAGCTGTGCTTATCCCAAAATTGTTTCGAATTCGCAGACTAATTTTATGAACAAAAACAAGGAACAGCAATTGGTAATTATCTTCGTCCACTTATAGCGGATCTTTTCAAGAGTCATTTTGAAGTTGAATTTAAACACAAAGCTAAATATTTTCCAAGATTTCCGACACAGACTATTTCGTTAAGCAATTGAATTCGAAATTCCCGACGATCAAATTTATTTCAGAAAAAGAGAACAATGCCATCTTAACATACCTCTCTTAGATACTCTAATAATTACAAATAACAACAAGAAACAACAAGAAACCAATATTAACAGGTTTATTACGGCGGATTCAAATCATAGCATATAGCAAGCAACTTTCTTATTAATTGTTTGCAAAATTTCCCATTAAGAAAAGTGAGAAACCACAAAGAATTAAATTTTGTTTATAACACTGCGAGATACAGTGGCATTGATTCGGAAATAATAATGAGACTAATTAGAGAAGTAATCCATGGTACTATTTGTTCGACACCTCAAAACAACAATTATAAAGAATGTATATGCTTACTGTTTCACGGAGTTCTAAAAATGTAAAGAAGGTTTTAAGGAACGCGAATTACATTTCGGTCCAACATCGCCATAAAATCTCGTCTGGGATGTGCATAAGATAAAGTCGAATTCAGTCAGAAATCCTAAATTATGAAATAAATTGTCTTGATTGTGATAAAATATACCACAGTCAAACTAAACGGTCAATAGAAACCCAGTATAAAGAACATACCTCGCACATTCAATTTAATGGACTTGAAAAAGCCAGTTTGGCAAAACATGTGTTAGAAAATAATCATAGTGTAACAGCGGACTATCTACATTTAATAAAAAATATAGTCACCATGAATTAGACAGTTACAAAAACATTTTATTTTGAAAAATAAAAACCATGTGGGCAATGCGGACCAAGACACAATATTCTTCATATTATGAGTTCCTGGAGGACGTTATCGTTAAAAAATTTCATAAGTGATTGGGGGCGTACATTAGTACAAGTATTAATTTTTAAGACTAAATAATATTGACTTTCAGATGTCTTGTAAGCGTTGGTATGTATTTTGGTTTTGGAAAGATGAGTGCGCGCAATCTTTTCTGTGTAAGTATTACCACGAATCTAGTTTTGACAGTGATTAATAATTTGCTGATGACGACTTCCTAGTTGTCGCAATATGTATACAGAGTACAAACATTGATGTGGTGCCCGACTTTTTGCATTCTTTTTTGATTAATTACTTTTCTAGCAACTCGTGGAAACAAAATGAATAATACATAACAAAAGAGCGATAAAAGGTTCTAAAGTTGCAAAGCAAAAATGTCAAATGAAGCCATGGAAGCAAAGGTGAACCAAGATCGTCTATGTAAATAAAGATGAAGAGAAAGAGTCAACACCGTCATGAAAATGCATCTGATGTCCAACGGATAGAATTGATCAGCTAGGTTATCGGAAATTTATATGACTAATGTGCAAAGGCTAATAAAACAAAACTGAGATTACAAGAAGCCAATAGACTTCAGAGAAATAATCCTAGCCTCAAAAACTGGCGGAGGGTTTAAAACAATGAAGGGTTCATATCCAAAAAGGGATAAAGGCCTATAGGAAAGACGGTCTAAAGGAAAGAAGGTTTGGACCTTTGCCTTTTTTAAACCTTCGCCTCTCATTAACTACTTAGAGGTCTTCGGATAATCAAAAAGCCAGAATTAGAATGACTGGCCTTCTAGAAGGCCGTTGCTTCAGGAAAGATCGCAATAATATGTATTAACTATCCAGCCTACCAAATGGACTCAAATAAGCTTAAGACAATTCAGAGCGTTATTATGGATATATAGATGGAATAAGTGCCTCGACTCCGCTTCGCTAAATGCACATACAGACTAAGCTATATGGTCCGACTCTAGTCTTCAAAAACTGGCAGTCTCGAAAATACACACCAGATCAATAGAGGTAATGGTGGTCTTAAAACTACCTTTGAACCGCTTAGGATACGTCGCTAACGGAAAAGATATTATAGATCTCTCATAGACGAAGAATCAATGGAGGAGATTACAAAATTTGATATAGGTTTAGGTAAAGGACGGGCATAAGAAATCTGGTCAGGAGAAATTCAAAAAGTCCACCAACCAAACAGCTAAATAGGTCGAGTGTAAAGATGGAGGTACAATATCAAAAATCAGCCCTTGAGAAGTGAAATTAGCCCGATAAAAAAGCCCAGCCCAAAGCGAGATAGTCCGATGAAAGAGGGCGAAGTCACTGAGGCAGGTCCGATGGATTTTGATACATCTTCAACAAAACGAATGGAGCAATCAAGATTTTGTAAGTGAACCTCCAACATTCAAATGATACATTGACATATCCAGCTAAAAAATTCGAGTCTTCCTTTAAACGCCTGGCTATATAAAAGTATAATTCCTGGCCTGTCGCCACAACAAGGTGTGACGTGCATAAAGATAAAAACCAAATTAAAAAAATATAAATACACCCAAGAGAGAGTTACTACCCTTCCTGAAGTTACCTGTTGCCACGTTTAGGAATTCCACCCGACCTTGATCTTAGAGGAATGGATTCTCAAAATTAATTAATAAAATTTAAATGGACACCACAGTATTATAGAATTTCTAAATGCCGTATAATACTGAGCTATTTTCCAATTTGTAGGTGACGAATTAGGTTACATGCGGCATTAGGGCAAAATATTTTGCCCAAATATATGTATATTGGGTTCATATAAATTGATTACTATAATAAAAAAAAATTGCTTACTCAAAATTTACAACCTGAATAGAATTTAAATTATTCTTGCCAAAATTACTGACTGTGTAATATGGAACTATTGACGTTAAAAACAAACAAAACGGACTATGTTATATTCAATTATTACGTTAAAATTACTGAATGTCATTCATTAAATTATTGGTTGTAAATTTTCTATTGGATTTTTGTTACAAAAATAGTTACTGAACAAAATTTCCGACGTGCAAAAGAAAGAAACGAAAATACAAAATAAGGTTACTGGGTTTTTTTACTATACTCGACGGATAAACTTATCAGATATAAATACATTGCTAAAATATAGAGCAATTCAATTACTTTTATCAAGGGTATGTAACTATCAAAGAAAGAGTGAGTGAAGTTTAATATAAAACTGTACAGAAGCTTTATTTTCATCTCATATGTTTGATAAATACGATCAGTTTTACAATTTCGCGAAATCTACTATCTTGAATTGTAGTCTCTTGCCATTGGGTGAATTACTAATCTTGATCTGATATAAATCTAATAATATCTAATAATAATAATCTTAAAAACTTAATCGTCATAACGATTAAATTTGCTTAGAAACCTAGTAGATCATGGCACTAAAACAGTCTTGTGGGGCTTCTCCTACATATGTTCATACTATTCATTTTTATGAGATTTGGGTGAAAGATCTGTGTTAGATATTATGATGAAGTATCTTACTGAATCCTTGTGATAACATTCGGCATTCGCTCACAAAGCGAAAATAGCCCAGACATGTCTGAAACAATATTCTTGAATTCGTGAAGGCTGCTGATTAGTTATCTGGTAGTCTTGACGTGAACTATTTCTCCTATAGATTATGATATCTTCTCGAGGACATTGTTTATAAGATACCTCATCCGAATTTGGAACCTTTGAAACGACATATTCCTAAAATTGCAGCAAAGATATTGCTAAAAATAATATGGAATCTGTAAACGAATGGACCTCGTCATTTGCAAATACTTCAAATAAATTACGTATTGTTCGAAAGTTTATTTTCTATACTTTTCAGATTTACATATGTGGTTTATTTCTATACGATCAGTTATTCTTTTCTTATACACAATTCAGATACTAACAATATTTGTGGGTAGACTATGTACACTACCGGTCATATTTATTTGCCCACCCTCAGTTTTAGCCAAAATTATTAAACTATCAAATGTGTATCTTCTGTAATTTGTGCCCAGGCTTCTTGAAGTTGTTCCCACAGTACAGTGGTGGATGATAGAGCACGTTCTCGAACCTTCCGGTCCAATTCTTCCCAAAGAAGCTCTATTGGATTCAGATCAGGACTTTGAGCTGGCCATACCATTGTAGAGATTTGCCCTTGCTCTTCTAGTTGACGCAAGTAATCGCCACACAATCTAGAAGTGTGTTTCGGATCGTTTTCCTGTTGAAATACAAAGTTTTCGCCAAACATCCTTAGTCCTGAAGGAACAGCGTTATTTTCTAAAATTTCCTTGTAGCCTTCTTTTCTTAGGATTCCCTCAATTTTGACGTGATTGCCTACAGATCTTCCACCAAAACACCCCCAAATCATTACTGAACCTCCTCCATGTTTTACGGCGCAATACATTCTGGCAGTACTCTTTCTCCTGCAGATTCGCCTTTTACTACCAAAAAGTTCAAACTTCGATTCGTCTGTCCACAACACATTATCCACTGATCAATCGTTCTTTAGCCCAATTTAGTCGTTTTATCTTGTTTTGCTTTCGTAGAAGTAGTTTTCGCAGAGCAATTCTTCCGTATAAACCCGCTTGCCTTAACCTTCTCTGTACCGTGGACACACTAATTGGTTTAGCACGCGCTCTATTCATTTCAGCAGCAATTTCTGGTGCTGTTTTTCATCTATCGCGTCTACTTATCCGTATTAGATACCAGTCATCCGCAGACGTCATCGCTTTGCGTCGTCCAGATCTTCTTTTGTTGGAAAATGTACCACTTTTTTCAAATTTTTTAACATTATAATCAACGGTTCTGCGATTTAATCGTAATTCTTTTGCAATTTCGCGATTACTTTTACCCGTACGATGATAAGCAATTATCATAGCACGCACTTCGACAGATAATTTCTTCGTCTTCGGCATTGCATTAAAATATTCACAATAACTCTCTATTTCACTGTTTTCGCAACAAAAGATGAACGATGACTGACATAAAATTTATTTTCCTTTTTGAATAACACATCCTAATATTGTAATTAGTTAGTACAATAACACAATATTGGTAATACCTTTCGGAAAGGCAGGTAAAACTGTTAATACTGTAGGGATTAGCCTATATAATATTTATGGTATTTTTCCAATTTATGACACCTTTACGATATATCATAAACAATTTAAGATTTTCGTAGAAATTCGTATAGAATTACTTCCACTAATAATATTGTTGAATAATTATAATACAGATTTTTCGAAAGATAATCCGTATTTCAGAAAACACATAAAATTGGAGTGGGCAAATAAATATGATCGGTAGTGTATATAATATATTTGCTGAGGAAAACGTTGATATTATATAAGATTATTTTTTTCGCCCCTATTTATATACACTATATAGCAATAAGGTTAGTAAACGCTAATAATCGGTCTGTATTTATTAATTTAGAATAAATACTGACACGTTGTCTCTATTTACTAATATTTTTGCAGTATCGTGTGCTTCAATCTTGCATTGTAATGAAAATAATACGTAATACTGCAATTTCACATATACTTATGGTTCTTGCTAGTGATAATAATTCCGACATGAAAAATATTTTCATAATGAGATAGAACATACTGAATTCTAATAATTTATAATTAAACACTCATTCTAGTATTGACAAACCTATTTCTTAATAAAAAAAGTCATCACTGACGCACGAATACAAATATTAAATAACAACAATGTAAATTCCATTATTTATATCAATATCGCAATAAATAAGACAATAAACATAATCATTAACATTAATGGAATTCGTTTGCTAATTGTCTTCCTGGTAATTTAATATCTCATTCACGATAATTTAAAAATTACAATTAAATTAAAATAATATTGAATATGTTTATTGTACAGAAAAAGCTTTTAATTTTAAAGTAATTTATTAAAAGTATTTAAAATGTAAAAATATACGACTTCCTAGTTGCTGGCACTGAAAGTTAAATAAAACATTTTGGATGTTTCCGCAATTTATTTCTATTGTTAAAGATTTTTAAAATACATGTACTTCCATGCTATACTTTTGTAATATATACTTAAGCATAGTGATGTGATTGTGAAGTTAGGAGTTGTTTTAGATACCAAACTGAGATTGGAAACACATATACTTACATGCCATTCCACATTAATTTTCGTATTCTGTATACGTATTTCGACAACTAATCTGTCATCATCAGTAGATGATTAAACAGTATGGCATCTGGTAAAATTTGTACCAAACAAATTCCGTACACGACCTGTACCATCGAAAGGTATGTAGGTGCTTTCAACTTGGTTGTCAAAATACGTATACAGAATACGAAAATTTTTGTGGAAAGGGGTTATATATCATCCTCGAGTGATTAAGTTATCATTAAAACCTGTATATCTTTAAAGTATTGTATTTATATTGTAATATATTGCATTTTGCCTTGGTGTTTATGAAATTGGAGGATTAATAAATATAACGAAATGTATTATAATATTGCTAGCATTATCTGCATAAATATTTTTAATGTACCGATAATGACAACTAATAAAAAATTATTTCTGATATTTATATGTAACATGTAACCAATCCCATTATATCTACATCTTCACTGTAATCCAATTGTTAATACCGAACTGAGTTTTAATGGACGGTGTTCGTATAAAATTAAACAAAATGTATTATAATATTATTGTCATCTTTTCTATAAATATTTTTAATGTATATGCTAGTTTATGAATAAAACAAATAATTATTTAATACCTTTTTTATTTCTAGATTACATAATTGTAGAATATAAACATTTAACATTTTAGCGAAGTATCTATATCGAAAAAATATATTTCTGCTCTACAGTCGGCAACAGGTTCACTTATGAATTGATATGTATTATAAATTCCTTTCTTACTATTATCTACATTTTGATTGCAATATTGTAAAACATCCATTAATTCAGCGAACATAAAGTATTGTTTATTCTAAGTATATGCAGCTATATATAAACAGTCTACATCTCCAAACTTTTAAGAGTATAACCAATCGCAAGTATCACTTAGTAAATCAACCTCGACTCTATGTAAAATTCTTCATGTTTTTGCTCACTTGGTTAGTATTACGCAGCAAAGTAAACACTGCTCGATATCGACACCAAAATTGTCATTATATGAATGTATAAGTACGAACATTATATTTTTATCGAAAACTGTTGTATATAATGTGCATAATCTAAACTTAACGCACATGCATTTTAATAAGTATAGTCAATAAATTCATACATAATTAGTGTTCGAAACATGTTCAAATCAGTCTCGTTTTTAAAATCTAAGCTCTACAAATAAGTTTACAGCTGGTCATTTTTCAAATCATATAATATATATTTTTTATGAATAATTCTACAGTTACATATTTTGAAACTTTATTAACACTCTTTTAACTTAGCTATAACTAGAGATTGTGTTGAATTACCATTTAAGAATCCTTTATCTTGAATTTGGGTAATTAACATATTGATTTTACGTTTTTTTAAAAACTACTGATTTAAGTAGTCGTCGTTTTTGTTATACTACGAGGGAGCGTTTTTATATTCGCGGAATGAGCGGGTTGTAGAGGGGTGAGTAGGCGCATTGGGGGCGTGGCCTGTGCAGCGACTCATGATTAGTATAAATACGAAGTTTCATTGTTATTAGACAGTTAGTCTTTGAGCTATCGTCAACCAAGTAACATAATCAGGAGTGAAAAGTGAAATATGGAAAAAATCGAATATCGTGCCGTTATAAAGTATATAAATATACATACATATTTTATTAAGCTTTTAACGTAAAGATATTCCAGACTGTATATGTAATTATTTATTCATGACAGCTTTTAATTAAATATGCTATTGAATCCATGTTACTTTAAAAATCCACCATCTTGAACAGTCAGCATATTTGTTACCATACTAATATGTATACATAAGTATATATGTATATATTTTATTACAATACCGTCGTAATAAATTTCCATACTGTATATGTAATTAATACTATTTATTTTTGAATAGTTATTTAATCGGATATTAAGAAATTTTAACAGACTTTTCTGGCGACCACGGATGAGTTCATATCCGACATCTTGAGCGTTCATTGGTGTACATTTTTATTGTACGGTTGACATCATGAGGTTCCAAACTGTATATGTAATTACTTCTATTTATTTTCGAATAGTTATGCAGTCATATATTTACAAATTTTAATACACTTTTCTAACTGCCATTTTAAATCTTCATTCACATGTATTTTTATTATATTGCTGACGTCGTGAGGTTCAAAAATGTATATGTAATTATTTTTATATGCTTTACAATAATTATGCAGTTATATATAGAGTGACCATTGTGTATTTCACGCCCACTTTGGTAAGTTAGATAAATAAGACAACTTAGCTGGGGTGGCTTAAATGAAGCTGTAAACATGTTATGCACATAAAAACTCTTATGGTTGTCCCTATTTTTTCAGAAACAGCTAACATCAAACGTACAACATATGTAAAGGAAAGTGTACTATAACACCATAGGCTACTTTAAATGATCTGAACTATTAAAAATCCGAAAAAAATGTATATGATACCAACAAATATGTATCATACATGTCAAGAATTACATTCGTTACCTTACTTCATTAACATTAAACAGACTTTCATAAGTGACAGTAACTCCACTGATTTTCCAGTGTTAGCATATCAATATTTTTACATACTATTAACCGACATTGTATATAGATGGACACGTATAATAATATAAAATACTCGTAGTTACAAAACGCAAATGTTCTTCAATTTTTTACTGTTTTCAAACTTTGCTAGTCATCCTTTTACTATAAGTTTCTTTTTTGCAAGAACATAAAAAAAAACATGGGACACATAATGTTATATGACGTAATATAGATATAATTGGTTCTAATCTTTTCTTCTAATATAAATACATATACATATACTAATAGGAAGTACTGTACTGGATAAATGGTAAAGTAATTGAAGGCAAAGGGTCTATAGTACACGACAAAAGCATTATATAAATTCGGATTATTTTTGTTAATTAATAAATAACAAAATGGAAAATATTTATTAATATTTATATCCGATAAAATTAGGACGTATGTAAAATATTTTATTAATAAATATACAGGACTTTATTGGTTTGATAAATAAGGATTAGCGGATTTTTTTCAGATAATAAGAAAATATGTAAGGAAACAAATATATTCAATAATGTACATATATCCTGGTTTTCATCAGCAGAAAACTAAACCAAGCGCGATTTGACGTCATCACTATTTTTGCCATTCTAGAAATTTTCCAAAGAACGACATAAATAATTATCTGATAGTCCAAGGTCAAGCTATATGACGGTCGTGAAAACGCAATCAGACTCCAATAATTTTTGCAGTGTCACCTAAATTGTATGTGACCATATTTTTACGATTGGCAATTTTGGTCATTTTCTTGAATGCATTGTTCATTTTAGTTAGTTGACCAATATACACATCTGATAATTCCATTGTAATTCTATCAAACTCATAATATAAACTTCGTGGAAGCTCTCCTTGCTCGCTCTTCGATTGATGTTGCAAATAACTATTTTTATAAGTTAGATTAACCATTTACTTGTTTGTTATCAATCGTTTCATAATAGATCACATTCATTACGCCTCATAAGGAAATTGCAGATGTTAATATGTTTTGTTAAGTTTAATTGTTTCAGAAGTTTTTTAAGACATGGAATATGACGATACCTATTGATTTTTACTTTGATGTGGTCATAAAAAACTTCAACTAGATGACCAAATCATCAAAACTAAATTTATCAAACCAATTTTGATAATACCGTTCTTTTAAGACAGCATTACATATCTTTTTATGAACGTAAAATATGTTGTCTCCTCTGCGAACTTAAACATGTAATGAAAACGCGTATTTCTATTTTATATAAATGTAGCTTATATTAAAACACTAGATGGAACTCTTTATTTTTATGACAAACAATACCCCTTTTAAAAGGTAAATTAAAACCTACATACGTAGGCAGCTTTTACATTTGTTTACAGATTAGGTATGTATATAGTAGATAATAGCATCTGAGAGCAATATATATTATTTAATTTGACGTACTCACTTCCTGTCGACATCCTATTTCATACAATAGTGATCACGTGATTGGAAAACATTCCTGCTTTAAACATGCGGATTCTAGTGCAAAATAGTATACATTTTCTTATGGAGGTTCATTTTACATTTTATACTTAGACAACCACGTCATACACTTCACATCAATTGGTAGACAGGTAGACAAGTCGACAGACTGTTTATCTATCTGCTGTCTGTCTACCAGTCTGTTTATTTTATATCTCTACCAGTCCGCCCACCTATCTATCTACCTAGCTATCAGTTGATGTGACATGTAAGACGTGGTTGTCTAAATGTTACTGGGCAAGGGGCGAGAAATGCAAAATGAACCTCCATAAGGAAATATATAGGATTTTGTGCTAGAATATGCATAGCTTATCTACTTACATATATTATCATTTTAATTTTGTTTCTTTCATGTATTTCAATATATATATATATTGAAATACATATATATCAAAGAAAAGAAATTCAAATGATACTATGATGCCGCGTTGAAAATAGTTTGCAACATGTTTGTCATTTATTTAACGTAGTATTTAATTAAAAAAATTAACGAAAGGTGTCTATTGAAAATCGAACAATACGATATTACAAGGGGGTTTTAAAACTTCGCCAGCAATAAAAGTATCAATGTGTGCTAATTCAATGCGGTCATCTAGTAAAATTGCATATGACTTGGGTATAATACAGCCACAGATTAGACTATAACCAGATGCGACACTCTCTGTCGGCACTTTTGATGTTGCGGGGCCGATTTTCATGACCTTGAGCCCATTCATAACGTGGTCCGCCATTTTGCAAGGGGTGTCTGCAGCGCGGCATATTTGTTTTAAAGGATATTGACGTTTGCATGGCGAAATATTCAACTTAAATCATTGAAAATATTTTGAAAAAGCATTAAAGGTAGTACCTTTACGTAACAAATGAAGAAAGAGTAAATAAAAAAATTGCAAATATCCCCTATTTGATATTTAAAAGAATTAAATACTAAATTTTCTTCAATTTTAAAAACGATATAGCTGCTATAATTTGCAGGTAAGTAAGTAATATCTCATTCCAGTGTCTGGGATGAGATATAGAAAAAGACATATTGTTTATTTTTATTTTGATGTTACACATATTAACTATTATAAATGCGAAACTTTTATAAATTTCCGATTTTTTCCTTTTTGAGAAACCAAATCTCTATTGATAAATTTAACACTTGTAAATATTCAAAATCTTATAAACAGATGTAAAAGATATTCATAAGGAAAATGTTCACATGGGTGTGAAAACCTTATTTCGACAAGCTTATTTTTTAAACGATTTCCAATTTTTCCTTGTAGAGCGTTACAAAAGTTGCTCTGAAAACATGTTTCTAATTGACAAATATAGTTATAGAATGAATGATGAGGCATTTTAAGATTCAAACACTTTGCTAATTTATAACTTGTTTATTTTCTTAAATAATAATCAGTAATCTCAAACACAATTTAAATGATATCAAAATAAATACACAACGGTTGATTTTCGGTTAATTTTTTTATTTGCATGACAGCTGTTTTGTCAACACTGAGGTTTCATTACATAGAACAATAAAATGTGAGAATACGTGAAAACCCTGCCTTAAATGCAGATCGAGAGATGAAAGTAACCAACAAGTTTTGTCATGCAAATTAAAAATTTAATCAACCATTGTGTTTTTATTTTGATATTTACCATGGATTTTCATCAAGTATCGCTCAACTCCATTAACAACTTCTTCCCATTAAGCACAAAATTTCTTGCTATCGGACTAATGTTATTTTAAATAATACTGTTAGAAAACTGTTATAGATAATAATACCTTCTACTGCATCTACAGTTGGAATGATCTGTTCTACAGACAGATTTATTGGTAAAAATAATGTGGGAACTGCATGCGTATGCAACCTATTCTTCAAATCGTTTAAAAACATTTTGTTTTCGAAGTGTTTGCCACAGACTTTCATGTGATTTATTCTATCATAATTCACATCTAATAAATCTTCTCTATCGATGTTTCTCATCCATACTTTGCGCCTGAAAAACATATTTTATTGCTATAGAAAATAATTCGCATTCACAGTTATATGTACTACCTATCAGGATCCCGTGGAAAATGAAACATGCTGTAAGTTTGCTTTTTCTGTTTTCACTGCATCGCGGCACTGCACACCAAGTCCCACCTCGCGGCATTGCTTTCTTAATAATAATAATACACTTAACAACCTAACAACTAACCTATAAACGTAAATCTGTACAATGAACTTAAAAATATAAATATACATAAGAAAAATAAAACTAAATGAAAATAAATGTAATACGATAATAAAATTGGAGATTTATCTTGATCTAACCAAGTTTTTATTGTTTACGTTCGGACACCCCTCACAATATGGCCGTTTGGCACATGCGCATGAAAAATGATATTGGTGAGTGTCGCATCTGGTTATAACTTAATCTGTGATACAGCGGTCAAGTTCTTAGAAACAATCGATAGCGTATTTTTAAAATATCTAAACACAAAGAATTAGTACATGATGACACCCAAGGAACAATTTTTAAATTTCGCGGGTGTTTTAAGTTGCCCAAGGAAAAAATAACTACATCTAAAATTATATTTTATTTTATTACAGCATGAATATTAATAATTAAGGTGTATATTTCAAAATCAAAATTAAAACGAAAACCGTACGCATTAAAAACATGTTATTTCCTAATTTCTTGAATGAATTGAAATCATAGCTAACCTTTATTTTTACTACTACCAACTCAAAACTTCCGCGTAATTTAAAAATTGTTCCTTGGGCAGATTCAAAAGAATACAGTTTCGTGAACGTGTCATAAACAAAAGTAACGAAGAACTAAATTTTATAAAAAACATTTTATTTACCCATTTATTCGCGCTGTATTTCTTCATGGTATTTAAATCAAAAAATTTAGTCACGAACAAACACGATAATCTAACCTTAATCAGTTGCGGAAATAAATTGTTTGTTTTAATGAGTATTTTATTTATCTTCAATAACAATTTTATGATATATTGGGATCTGTTTAGCGAAGGAAGGTAAACTTTTTTAGCCTTTTGTTTGTTTATATATATTTTATATTTCTCTTGTTTGCTTTAGAAGTTCTTTTTATTTCTATATAGCATATGTGATTTTCGTTTACACTTTATTCTAGTTAGTATTAAAATTTACAATTTTAGTTGCCTCCAAATTCGTAAACTTTAATTTTCTGGAACATATCCATATTTTGTTGCTCAGACGATATTTGGTGATTTGAATTGCATAAATTGTTTATTCTTTTTGACTAAGCTAACAAGTTACGATCTCCTATAACTTGTTGATTTATTTATTTAGTTTTAATTTGTATGATTATATTTTTCGTCAAGTTATGTATAATTTATTCAAAATCGAAGTTATTTATTGCTTTTAATAATAATAATAGTTTATTTACAAAAAGAAAAGAAAGAAATATACAAATTTATCCCTACAGTAAATCAAAATACAATTCCATAATTTTATTTGATACAATTTGACCAAAATTTAGTGTGAAGATTTTCTTACTACTTATTAGTTTTAAATGTTTCCGTTCAAAGTAAATTTAATGACTGTAGGTAAGCTGCTAGACATATATGATAGAAAAGTAGTATTTGAATTGTATTGGCAGATTATTCACAAAATTAAAGAAAGAAGGGTTTCTTAAGAAACGGTGGGTACAACGTATTATTATTTTAATCATCAATATAGCTTACAAATATTAACAGAATATCAAATTGCATTTAATAGAGGCATTACAAAAATGCTGCCAGAAGCTGTCGGCAATCGTACATAACACCAAAAGGTCCTACACCTTTTTGTTTCTACGAAATAATAATGGATGAAAGTGTAAATATTAGAAGAGGTTTTGATGCCATATGCCGTACGTTAATGATCTGGATTCTAATCACATATGAACGATAATACCACAATAAAAAGCAAAAAATAGTAGCGTATATATATATGCTATTACTTTAATATATATATATATATATTTATATTATAAATACTGTCGCTCATAAGTATTTGGTCACTTGCATTTAACCTGCAAATTGTAACAAATATCAAAATTAAAATACTAATATCTTTTTTTATTTACATATATGAAAAATATATATTTTTACATCTAAAATAAATTATTGTATAATATATTTATCTAAATTTTAGACTCGTCTATATGCCCTCCTTTATTTTTAATCACTGCAGCACACAATCGAGGCATTCTTTCGAGTAATTTTCGTAATGTCTCAGGTTTCATTTTACCCATGCCTCTTGCAGGTTCTTCCATATATTAACAGCAGATGTAGGGGCCGATTTTCTCACCTCTCGGTGAGATTTAAATCGGGACCATGGGGAGGCCACGCCATAACTTTTATGGTTCCCTTGTTCTCCAATTTTTATAAATATTCCCGCTATAGTTTGAAAGTGTGTTTCGGGTCATTGTCTTGTTGGAAGATAAAATTCTGACCCGAAATTAATTTTAATTCCAGAGGGGATTGCGTTTTCCTCTAATATGCGCTTATACTGTTCTTTTTTTAGTATACCTTGAACGTCCACCGTGCTTAACAGTAGGGGCTATGCATTCTTCCTGGGCACGCTCACCCACAGACCTCCTCACAAAAACACGTCTTCGTGATGAATTTAGATTCATCGGTCCATAATAATTTATTCCAGTCTTCTATGGTCCAATTTTGGTGATCGCGTGCCCACTTTAAACGTTTTTGCTTGTTTTGCTTGCGCAGAAGCGGCTTCCGTATTGCAATTCATCCATGAAAACCGGCTTCTTTTAATTGCCGTTTAACTGTGGAAACACACTCTGCTGTGATTTCTAGGACTATTTTTCATCTATTTCTCTTGCTTGTTACCACCATTGCAAGATCTTCTGCTGAGGTCGTTGCCCTTGGTCTGCCTTTTCGAGTTTTGCTGAACACACTTCCACATTCGCGGTGTTTTTTGATGGTATAACTAACGGTGGACTGATTTAATTTAAGTTCTGTGGCAATTTCGCGATTGCTTTTGCCAGTTTTATGGTATGTGATTATAAACGATCGCGAACTTAATTGAATTCTCTCCGTTTAGGCATTTCTAACGGATTGAACTTCTTCGAAACACACGATGTTATCACTATGAGCACCTCACAAAAACAAACTGCAACTTTGCCGAAATACCCTAGTATAAATACTTAATAGTTTACAATAACACCCTACCTAAAATAAAATCATAACAATTGAAAATTTCCAAGAATTGAGAGATCTAATCCCTTAACTGCAACTATTCTACCTGGAGTTTTATTAAGGTATTATCATTGATTGTGAATATTAGGGTAATCGCATAATTATTTTTGAATAAATTTTTATAGATTTTAATGTTTACTATGAAACTATTTCTTACTACAGAAATACATTTTATAATTAGAACTTCTCTATAGAAACTGTAATGAAATAAGTGTGATCAAATACTTATGAGCGATAGTTTATATAAACAATCTGGCTGCTCCCATTTTCAAGTCAGTGCTGTTGTAGAACGAGAAATACTGCAGAAGTAACGACATGAAAATCGAGAGTGCCGAGAACCCGTCAAAACATCAGACTCTCTAATGGATTGGAAACCGCATACGCGACAAAGTTATACAACGATAAATGTAGTAAAAAATCTATTTACGGAACACGTTAAAGGGTGAACTACGTTGGTTGCTTTGGCTCTGTCAGAAGTATTTGTGTCGTATTCTATAAGACTTTTTGTATTCCGAATAGTATTGCTTGCATATGCTAGTTGTTGTCTCTTCTTAGTAATTTTTTAAATAAAGTTAGTTTGTGAAAAATGGAATTAAAGCGCGAAGATTTTGTAGCCATGATTTTCTACGACTAAGACAGTCTCACTCGATGAGAGTGTTCGCAAAAAATCAAGCAATTGTTTGGCGATGAAACACCATCCTTGGCGACTGTTGAACGGTGGCACAACGAGTTCCAGCGTGAACATGTTTCGCACAAAGACGAGTATCATTTTATTTCTATGCTTTTTTAAACATGTTATCTACAGTCCATGTCAATAGATAGTCGCTTTTTATTTCTTCCGCATGTTCGACATACATACTTATATATTTATATAAAACCTAAAACAAATAACATGAAAATAATCACTTCGTTGGTTGGGATTTGTCTATGTAAGTATGTATGTAGATACGTATTCCGTATAACGGATCCTGACTTGTCGCGCCGGGAAAGGGAAAAATGACAAGCCTACATATATATAAGTATAAAGTAAAGAAATACTACAATTTAAATTTCAAAATAAATTTAAAAAATTAAACTACATGAAAATAGCTTGTTAATCAAATTACGAATATGTAAGATTTTGAAGAGATAATTATTTGTAATATCTGTACACACATCAACAACATCATAGTTTCCCAAGTACTTCAAAATATAAGGAATCACGTTTTTATATATTTATAGTTGTAGAAGTTTATATTTGTTTAATGTTGATGAAAATTGAAATTATTATAAATATCTATATAGAGATAATTTTAAATAATTGAAAAAGATAATTGAAAGGATTATATATATTGGGTCTGGGAAAAAGTTCGTGGCGTTTTTTCAGTAAAATTCAACTGGTCCCCGCATGGCGCGTGGACGAATTCATTTAAACCGAATATGCTCCATTATTATCGACAATGTTTCGCCATTTTTTTGGTAGATCCATGATCCCATCGGTGAAAAACTTCTGTGGTTTCTGGTCGAAAAACTTAATCAAGTAGTTTTCACAGGCTTCTTTTGAAACCAACTTAATTCCATTGAGAGAGTTCTGCAGAGATCGAAACAGATGATAGTCAGAGGGTGCTATATCCGGACTGTAAGGTGGGTGCATCAAAACTTCCCAACCAAACTCTCTCAATTTTTGACGGGTCATCAAAGAAGTGTGTGCTCGGGCGTTGTCATGATGGAAGACAACACCTTTCCTATTAATCAATTCGGGCCGTTTTCTTTCAATCGCCTGGCGTAATCTCTCTAGTTGTGCACAGTAGAGTTGAGAATCAATCGTCTGACCAGTTGGAAGTAGCTCGTAGTGGACGATTCCCCTCCAGTCCCACCATACACACAGCATCACTTTTTTTGGCGTCAATGTTGGCTTAGCGAACGCTTGTGACGGCTCACCATCCTTTATCCACGATCTTTTACGCTTCCGATTATCGTACGTAATCCATTTTTCATCTCCGGTTATTAAACGTTTCAGAAACGGCTCGATTTCATTCCGTTTCAGCAGCGCATCGCAGATGTTAATTCGGTCCATCATGTTTTTCACGCTCAACTCATGAGGAACCCATACGTCAAGCTTTTTTTTGTAACCAGCTTTGTGTAAATGGTTCAAAACAGTTTTGTGGTCAATGCCTAGCTCCATGCCAATATCGACACTGCTGATATGCTTATCTTGTTGGACTTTTTCAAGAATTTCATCAGATTTTTCAGTGATTGGACGACCGGAGCGTGACTCATCTTTCACATTGAAATTTCCAGAACGAAAGCGAGCGAACCATTTCCGCGCAACAGATTTCGATAAAGTACCTTCACCGTACACAGCACAAATTTTATCACAAGCCTGCGCAGCGTTCTTCCCCTTATCATAATAATATTGCAGAATATAGCGAAATTTCTCATTATTCTTCTCCATTTTCAAGTGCGAATAACTTTCCAACCACTGCACCGATTACAATGTTTCTACGCTCAAACTAACGTTCGGAAGGTCATCTAAAAAACGAGTCGTCGGTGGTGTCGCTGTGACTTGTTGTTCTTTAGTTATCGCCAACCAATGCCATCTATCGGGAAAAACGCCACGAACTTTTTCCCAGACCCAATATAAAGTTAAGTCTTTCCAAAAAAACAAATATTTAAAAAAATTAACATAAACAATTTAAATTTATACATTTTCAAATTATTATGCCTGAGATAGTTTTATAAGTAAATTATAAGTACAATAATAAAAACTTGTAAAGTTTACTTAATTTACAATTTATCAGTTTTTGTATAATGTTAAAGCTTATATTACATGAGAAATTTAATTTATTTAAAGATAATATTTTCGTATAAGTTACATTAAATACGAAATTGATGTAAATTAAACTACAGGATTTTGACAGGCCAACGTACCGGCAATTTCTAAAATTAATCTTTATAATTTTTATAATGTGCTAATACAATACAAAAATTAAAAACACATATATGTATCTTCTTAATAATATACAGGTATATGTACATACATCTTATTAATTAATCATAGTTTATTTTACTTACTTTGATTTATCTTTATTTGCTCCTTTTTAATTGTATTCGTTTCCACTTACTTGTTACGAAAAGCGGATGTTCGCTATTATCATATTGTAAAACCATCTACATTTTATCTTCGAAATTTTTAAGTCACTTGTACACATTCTGCTATATTTTAGAATTTCCGTATAACACATAAGAATTTTAAAATTCTATTTGGAGTTTCTTACAGAGAGCTTCATTTTCCTTTTTTCTTTCTCGTTTGCCTCTTTTTAACTTCCGACGACGTGCTAATAAAGTATACATCTCTAATTAGTTTCAATTGTGTTAATAGAAGTGCTAAGTTAAAACTAAAGTTCATATCTAGTTCCCGTGCATTCATAAACCGTGTTAAACATATAACGACAAACATATGATATAACGACAAAAGTAAATACTCAACTTCAGAATTAGAAAGTTGAATTGATGATATTAGAATTTTACGATATTCAAACTGAATTAGAGTTAATGATTGATCAGATTGATGAAACTACGTAGGATTCAGAGCACGAAAAATTTGCGGCAGCGTATTACGAAATAATCGGTTTTGCAGGTAGCATATCAAAGCGATTCACAGATAATGAAAGTGCAATTCAAAATAATCATAATGGCACATAAAGAATTACTAGCCACTAATTTTCTTTGTCGATCTTTCGTCTTGTGAAACAACTACTTCAAAACTTTCGATTTCTTCACTTTTTTGGTGGCGGCCGACAATGATTATTTCAATATGTAAATAAATTTCAAACTCAACTGTCTAGTTTAAATGACTCGAACTTACCAGAAGTTAAGAAAAATATATCACTAAATGTAAAAACTATTATATGCGATCTGTTTAAAAACTAAATTACATAGAATAACAACCTAGTACTTAAGATTTTACTCAACTTTTAACATTCAATACAGAAAAGATTTTGTGGCTCTCTTGGTATCTTTGGTAGACGATGCTTTAAAATTATTAATTAAACTTGCCCAACAATAATCGATTGCAGAAGATTTGCAAAATCTACTGAAAAGAAATTCTTGTAAAATTAGGGAACGCTCACTCAATCCCTCATAAAATGTCATAATTACGAAATAATAACAAGTTATGATTAAAATTGAAAAAACAGCTGAAGTCTGAGAGAAAATATAGTTGAAATAAACCAGAACGCAATAACATAATTAGAAAAAAACATACAAACAAGATAGAAGTAACAAACTAAAATAAAATTAATTGCAAAGAAATTTAAAGAGGAACATAAATAAATCACATAATTAGAGTGTATTTTTATTTACGTATGCAAGAGGCATCACTGTTGGGTAAAAAATTGCATAATATTGGGTTTTATTTTTTTATTATGAAACAGAAAGAATAAAATTTATCAACAATTTTGTGAAAAATGGATTGATAATTCTACTGAGACTATATGTATTCAGAAACATTATAAGTAAATAAAATTAATACAAGTGATAATTTCGAAAATGTAAAGAATACATATTTAAAAATTCATATACAAGGTTGTCAGAAATTTACGGATAAGCGTCAGGTAGGGATATCCTATGGTTATTCCTAAGTTGACAATCCAAATATAGAAATGTTGTATTGTCTTAGTAAAGCCATACGAATTACTTAAAAGATGTGTAGATTTGACAATATGTTATAAAACCATCAATAAATCAGTAGGAATGATATGACAAAATACGAATTTTATTTCGGTCTAATAAAAATAATAATAATAATGATCTGGTACGTAGACTCCCGCGGTCGTGATCCATGCTATCTGCTTCTGGGTTTCCGGGCTGGAACTGCGTCACTTGTATATCTGCCGACGTTTCGTACCCATTTCTATGGGACATCTTCAAGGATGAACTACTGCACTGAAACTGACCATCATACATGTAATACGTTGGCTCTATCATTTAATGGAACATTATCCAATACTTCCTCCAACGCATTTGCGTATTCATTTGTATTTAGTCTATTTCGAAGAAATATTGGTCCTACAATTTGAAGGTGTAAAATGCCCGGCCAAAGATTCACAGAAAACTTTCTTTGGTGTTCAAATTTTTGTATAGCTCTGGGATTTTCGTCCTCACAAAAATGGAAATTGTGACTGTTGAGGACACCATCTCTGCTGAACATGCATTCGTCACCATACAAAATTTCTCAATCTCCGATCCAATCCTCGAAATGTATTCATAATTTGATGTGGCCAGTGTGGATACCGTTTTGCATATTCGTCTTTTACCCAGTACGCGTTTCCATTGCAAAACTTAGATACCATGTATGAACATACCGGTGTATTCTTTGAAAGTGTACATTACAATTTGCTTGGGATATCATAAGAATGAGATAAGTAATGGAAGTGAAAATAATAAACATTAAAGTGCCAAACGTCAAAGCTTGATATCAGATTAATAATTTTTAAGATACAGACATTATTCCGAGCAGTGGTTGCCATGTGTACTTTAACGTATAAAACAATTTAAAAAAGGCAAAATATTGGCATAAAGCGATTAATTGCACCGACGTAGTATTACAAAATTTCATTTGACAGTAAAAAGCATTGTTTTCCACAGAAAATTTCAAAAGATTCGACATTTTTTGTCGTTCATTTTCAACATTGGTGGTCTAATGTGCCCCAACGACCGACAACAACATTTCTGCATTAGGATTCTCGACTCAGAATCAATCATAGAATCGTCCTATCTGAATTCTTGTATATAGATCAAATTTGGATACCGCATTATCTATCTTCTTCAAGCAAAAAACAAATAAATAGATAATTTCTTTAAATACACTTTATTTATATAAAACACTCATAATAACGTACATACATATGCCATTAGAAAATTAAAGTTTTGAACAAGTACACTATAAATTATATCTTAATACTAGATTTTAGGACTACTTGTATATTACACATATAAATCTGTTAATGTTTACAGAACATGAAAAATAAATAAACTCATGTAGCCTATCGAAAAGAAGAATATATATATATATATATATATATATATATATATCACTCATATAACTTAAAATTCGTTTTGATTAAGTCTTTTTTCAGCTATATACGCGACTATTTTTTCTACAAATCTCTTCAACGTCTCTTGTCGTTTCTTTCCCACATCAATTACCTCTTCATGGTTTGGTGTGTTATAATCATGATAATCCATGACACAGACATTTGTAATTAGACTGAACGCCAATACGGTCATGTTACAATGTCGCGCAGTTAGTACCTCGTGAACTGTAGACATGCCCACCGCATCAACTCCAAGCAGTTTCAGCATTCGCAATTCCGCTACCGTTTCAAAATTTGGTCCACCTAAACAAGTATATACGCCATCAAATAATCTACCTTCCAAATTGTCATTCTTCCATAACATTTTTGCTTGCTTGATTAAGTCATTGTCGTATGCTTTATTCATTGGTGGAAATCTAGGGCCCCATCTAGTATCGTTAGGACCTTGAAGTGGATTGTTACCAGCAAATCCCATCATATTGATGTGGTCTTTAATTAGCATAACATCTCCTTCAGTAAAAGCTGGATTAATACCACCAGCAGCATTTGTAGCAATCAAAAACTGTACCCCTATTAATTTCATCACTCTTATCGGCATTGAGCATTTCCATAGCGGATAACCTTCATAGTAATGAAATCGACCTTGCATACAAACTACATACACATTGGATAATGTTCCAAACACTAATTGACCTGCATGCCCTTCGACTGTGCTTACAGGAAAATTTGGTATATCCATGTATGGTAGAATAATTTTATCTTGCAAAGCATCGGCCAATGATCCTGTGAAGAAGCAGATAGTTGTAAGTTAAAAGAGGACAAAAATTTTATACTCGTGTTTCCATAATTAATAAGTTATGAAAAATCTATACAATTAAAATGTCATTCAGTAACTTTTTTTAAATGCACATGAACGATATACCGTGATTTCCGATACCTAATAATAAACCAATATGTATGTGTTGAAAATCTTATCAATTCGAATAATAACTATAGTTCATTTTTCCAAGCCTTTCCTTTTTTGATAGGATAAATGAATAGATATTTTAAATAAATTTGATATTATCTTAGATAATATTCGTTTCCCACTTAATAATAGTTCAAAATGTAAAGCACTTATTTATAAGAATTAATTTGGTATTAATAATAATAATAATAATAATTTATTGATATATATGTACATATACACGTCATGGAATAATCATAGATAAATAAAAATACAATTAATGCGCTCACAACACGTTAAAATCCGCAAGACCTATACAAAACAAAACACCAGAGTACCAATTAAAATGTAAAAACACAAAAAGGGCAATGTCAAAATTTATGCTTCAGGAAGTCATCCACTGAATAAAAAACGTTCTCCATCAGCACCTTTTTTATTAATATTTTGAGATTAATCCATGGTAGGTTCCTAAACCTATAAGGCAAAGCATTGTATATCTTCACGGCCACGTAATTCGAACTTAGCTGACTTTTCCCAATGCGATGATACGGTATCACCAAACCGCTCTGGTTTCGTGTTTCATATTTGTGAAAATCACCATTTTTGCAGAACTTATCCGGCGACTTATGAACAAATTCCAGGCAAGCAAGTATATACAAGGATGGGAGGGTCAGTATTTTGTGTTGTCTGAATAAGTTTACACAACTTGTGGTACTGGATACACCACTAAGCGCTCTGACTGCACTCTTTGAATTTATTATTAGTATTAGATACTTATCCATACCTTATATTCCCGGAACCTTAAATGAATGCGATTGTTAACGATCTTTCTAAAAGTCTTGTCGTGTCTAAATTTATAAAATTTTCCACTTCTTTGACCCATATATGCATACATGTATGTGAAATTAGCCATTGAATACACAGACCTTACTTTAATCGAGTGTTCATTCTACAAATACTGAAACTTGCATTGGTATTCTGATTGATTGGTGTGTATGGACATCTTTATCAATAAGACTTATCATAACTTAATTTTAAAGGACTTAACTGTTACCTTACGAGAAATCTAAATTATGTTTTGTCAGTATAAAACAATTTAGTTTCCAAGAGAATTTGAAATAGTCATGGCGTATGTTTCTCATAGGTCTTTCATAGGTCAATTACACATTGCCCATTTTCTTCAATTCTTCATTTTCTCTCTACATTAATTTCAACAATTCACTTCTTATTACCTGTTATCAATAGCTTCAATAAAGGATTGTTTTATTCACGTTTAAAGAGAATATCGCAGATGTATATATGCGCCGTGGTCCATCAAGTGAATTTTGATTTCATGAGAAACACATGTATGAGTCTGCTTGTGTATCCTAGGTCTTTTATGCGGTCGTAAATGTCTAAATAGTGGATGTTTAACATATCTGCAATCTCGTGTTATGTGCCGTGGGCTTAATTCATTGATGGTTTTTATTTTGTCGCCATTAACCTCAGTTGGTAAGATTAAAATAATCAATTCATTGACGTCGGCGTTCTTGACGAGCATTGTTAACTTTGTGTAACTTTTCATATGCTTGAAGCGCGTTCTTATTTTTATGGAAGCATGAGAGCTAAATATGACAAAAATGCACATATTCAACTTTTTATAATATTTCAAACACTCAACCATATCGTTCGATTTTGTGCTATCTATTGCAAAAATGCGTCGTAACTTCCCAACTATCTAATAGATTGGATATTATACGACAACTTAGCATCTAATATTAGAAGCTTGCCAAAAAATATCCAAAGCAATATGCCACAGATTTGGAACATTAGAAGTACATTAGAAGTTCCTTTTTTGTAGGAAATCTATTGAATGATTCGACATAAATGGTTTCGTAGGATATTTTGTTAACTAAAAATGTAGCTAAAAAGAGCATGTTTTCGTTCTTCATAATCATGTATTCAAATGAAATTTATCTTGAACTGTCATATTTAGTTCCTTTCCGGAGTTTTAAAATTTCATTTTATAACATAAGATTTTTGTAGCTCAAAGTTATTTCGGAAGTAGTAGTACAAAGGTGATGGTGTATGGATTCTTTCAAGCTGAATTCCCAAATGTTGCAGTAAATATTGCATACAATTAAAAAAACTTTTCTTAAACCGGTAGTCTTTAAAAAAACAATAAGGCAATTAAGAAACGTACACCTAAAGTTATCAACAAATTAATTTTTCTCTCAACATAACTTTATTCCGGACTAATGACAAGGAATTAATTGTTATTGACTAGTATTAGTAATATTGAGTAATATGACAAAAACAGGAACTTATTTTAAAAGCACTAAATCTCTTTATCACCGACACACAAAATGTATTAATTTTTATATTATGTTGGTACATAAAATTGTTTTATACATTAGTTTCCTTCTGTATTGGGCGCTATAATTCATAAATCCCTTACATAAATAGGCTAAAGTTAATGAATATTTTTGTTAAAGTTAGAAAATAAACCATTTCAAGAAAATCGTTACAATATTGAATGGAAAATATTCCTAACGGGAACTAAGATACTACAATACAAGCAATAATACCTATAATACATGAACAACTTTTATTATCGGTCTAGTAACAAGAAATCAGGCCCGAATTAGTTAATCATCTCAGACGCATTGAAAAAATGATGAGATTTTCATAGAACAATACTGCAGCGCCTATGAGAATCGATTACGTGCATAGGCTACTCGAGAAAAATATATATATATATATATATATATATATATATATATATATATATATATATAGACATACTTATTGGATATATTTCAAAAAAATTAAATGAGATGTAGGTTATGTTTTGAGATATTCTGGCTTCTTTAATTTGCTGCCGTATATTATTTTTTTCAACCTAAACGAAATGCATCTATATTGGTAGCTCATTTACGCAACGGAACATAGAATGCGAATGGATCATGAGTTTATTCAGTGAAGTTCAATTTACTTTAATAATTTCCTAATACAAATATTGATTATGATGTCTGAAAATTAATGAGATTATTTTTAATTAAATTGTTTGACATTTATCAGTGCCTTCAGTTATTTTGTCTAAATTGTCCAAATTTCCCCAAAACAATTTTATTCAAAGCTTCTGTGAATTAATGTTATTTATATAAAAAAGTGAATTTCGTGTGACTATTAAAAAGACGTATATAAACTTCAAAAGGTTTCTAACGAGAACCCTCAAAAGATTTTGCTTCTGGAAACCATCAACAGTTTGGCCAAAACAGCTGGAAAAGATTTTAAATTTTTTTACGAAATCTTGGTAAAATATGTAAGGCAATCTTCGGAAATACGCAACTTAATTTAATGAACCTTAATCTTTTCTATTTAAAATTCATATAAAATTCGCCTATTTTTATTTTTCAATCAATCTATATTAGTTAGCATTATTATGTGACGCTAGATATGCGAACATGCTTAGAAAGTGAATATCTATACCCTCGTGCCAATACGCACCCATTCCAGATCCGCAGATTATGCCAATCTTTGGCTCAGTATGTATACGATCTTTTATGTATTGTGCTGTTTCCAATAGAACTTCATAACTGCATCTAAAGAAGAAAGAAATTTTAAATTTAATATTTAACATATGAAAAGAAAAGTTATAAATTCTACTAGTGAATAAATACTACATTAATATTGAGTAATGGATAGAAAATGAAAACGTTAACTATTACATGTGCAGAAATATAATTGTGAATAATACCATATATTAACATTTTCTTCTAATTTATAAACAACTACGATGACTTTTTATACTTATTTTAAATAGATGTACATATATGAATATGAAGCACAGTAGTAAAAAATATATTTGATTATGATATTTTAAATTTCGTTAGCAAATAAATACTTGATTAACTAAGTATCCGAAATAAAGTTTAGATTTTACTAACAGTACAATTTTAAATGGTGATACAAGTGGATTATTAATTTTCTTTAGACCAGAAAATTCCCAAAATACTATTTCAAAAGACATTAGTATAAAGGTTTACAAAACTCAATTTTTACAAGAAGTAAATTTGTAACATTGTTAATTTTAGGTTTTCTCTATTTATAGAACACTTGCACGCAACTTCTGTCAATGTTTACTCATAAATAGTTAGCAAGAGAAGCAACCTACACTTTACAGTGAGAATACCAATTTACATAAGTTGCCACATAAAATTGAACAAATGGTAAAAGAAACTCATAAAAAATGATGTTAAACAAATAAGTACCCAATAGACAAAAATCTACTTAACAAAGTTACTAAAGGACTAAATATATGTTATATAAACAGAAAAATCAACAATTTTTTAAGTATATCTGAAGAGCATTTAAAGCGACTGACTATTCTCTGTGGAAATTCTATAAAATATATTTCCAGCTATCCATGCATTAAAAGTTGAAATTGAAAACGGATTAAGAACAAACAAGTATTTGTTACACACTTGTCTAATACCTGCCAAACAAATTTCTATAAATGCAATAAAATTGAATATAAACAAAACAATTGGTCTTGTTTCACTGGATGTATTTATTACACTCGACAATATTGTTTTGAGCTTTTGCACACTTCCAATACTCTTGTAAGATAACATTCAGTCTTATTCTTGAAAACGAGCGAAAGAAACAAGCGAGTCAGCCTGAAGTTCTTCTATCAACATGTGTTGCTCAATTCCGTGGGCTTAGCGTATAGAAAATTGACCTTGCATTAATTTGTAAATTGACCTTACTTCTCCTTACATGCGGATATCTAGAGGTGGAAAGTTTAATATATATTACATACTAGTATAGACTGATTCGCCTATATATATATATAAAGCAATCTAGGATATAGACATTGGCCATGGTAAGCATTCTCTTCTATTTAAAAGCTTACCGGTAAATTTTTTTATAACACATTCCATACAATATTCTGATGTACATATTCTACGAAAGTATGTACTTTCGTAGAATATGTATACGTTTACTGTTTAAATATATAGCCTACTATAAAGGGTACTAGGAAAGTTTTGCAATATGACGCAACAATGAATCGTAGGAAGCTGCTTGTTGCTGCATGTTGAGACATGTACATACATACGTGCATAGTGCGTCGTTTTGGACACACACAAGACAGTTACAGCTAAGTGGTATACTGAACAGTGCCTGTCTAAAGTCATTGGATCTATGAAGAACCTGCGGCCAAAGTCAAGAATGAACACCTGATTCCTCCATCACGATAATCCTCCAGCTCACCGTGCCAAAGCCTGGACCGAATATTTGACCACGACAGGATTGAAACTTCTCGGGCAACCTCCCTACAGTCCAGATCTTGCTCCATGTGTCTTTGCACTGTTCTCCCATGTGAAAATGAAGCTAAAAGGGAGGCTGTGTTCCAGTGATGAGGACCTTCTGCGAGCTTGGGACAACGAGTTGTACTTTACTCTCTTGTGAAAACTGGTTTAAAGATTGGTTTCGGAGGATGGAGAGGTGTATTGAGTATAGATATAGTTAGTTTGAAAAAATTAAACAATCAAAGCTGTATTGCAAAACTTTTCTAATACCCTTTGTAGAATGCTATAAGGCGTTATGCTGTTAAAACTGGTGTAATAATGATATTTCGCAGCCTGTTTAGTTGATTTTGGATTTGATTCCCCAAAACAACGTTAATTGCATGGCAATTGATCGAAGAATTTTTGTGGTTTGTTTCGAAAATCGGAAATTGTGTTTTGCTACAATTTGACTTCAGTTTGCTGCTGTTAAACCATACTACAAGCCTATTATACCCTTTAAAAGTATAGAGATATCATCTTATGTAAATGTGTCACTATTTTTTATGTTAGCTAACATGTTATTAATATAAATAACAAATAAATTACAGTTTAAGCTATCTCACCTATAATAATAAAAACTTTGTCTTATTTCCACTCAAATGCCACCGGAGACATGGTATATTCTAGTGAAGTAAATAATAATTCCCATAGTGATCCTGAAAAATCTTGACGTATGTCATAGTAGGCAATAACGTCACTCATTACAGGATGTACATGAAATTATTAACCATAAATATCACTTCAGTAGTTCGCTTTTCATTTATATTCCTTGATATTAAAATTAAGTGCTTTACTATTAAACTTAATGCATAATTTAATTAATTTATTTTAAAATATCATTTCGTTATTGAAACCTTATATAAAACTATAGATATTTTATTGAGTGTAATATATCTAGTATACTAGGTGACAGTCCCAAGTACATGTGACCCCTTTATTAAAAGTCAATATTCATCAATTTTTGTTGTGTGTTTTGTTCTGTATACTTTAATCATTCGAACTAGCGCATGGCGTCTATTTTCATTCTCTTAATCATAATAAATTTATAACTTTTTACTTACCGATTACCACCACATACAAGATCTTGATTTACAACCAAGCTAAAATAATGAAATTTTATGAGTCATCACAATATCAGAATTTTAATAAAATCACATGGAACAGAAGTTGCAGCAAGCAAAAGCACATTTATTTCTGTGTAGCACTTTTCAGAAAATTTTATAATAATACTAGAAATATTTATATTAGTGATTTACTAATTAAAAAAAATCTTTCTGTTAATGATAGTTTTTTAATATAATTTAGTATTTACTATTAATAAAGTAATATTTTAAATATGATAAATACATATTCTTACTAGTAACAAATTTATTAATTTCCCACAAAGGAAAATGTAGTAATGTGCTATGTTATAATAACAAAAAAGGTTTTATTCAATACTCATATTTTCTTACATATTTATAGCACCTTCGGCAGCTTCTACTAAAAATATGCAGTCGTACAAAGTTAACTTCATTTCACCAACTTACAATTTCTAATTAATTTATGAAATCGTCAAACATATTAAAAATTGCAAAAGCTGTGTTTACTCAATATGTTATTTATATTTAGCTATTTTAATATTTCATCATTTTGTTTGTTACATGTATTTTTTGAAATATAATATTAATATCTATACATAAGATCCGCAACAAGACCGTGAAAAAAAACAGAGCTATAAATTAATTTATGGAAAAGAGGTTTTGGTTAACCATATTGACAAACATATTAAATAATCTTTTGAAAATTGTCCTGCAAAAACCTTTTCGATTAGAAAGCTGATTAGAGTGGCATTTAACATATCTACTCAAGCACGTGGGCCAAACAAGGAAATAACATATACGAACTCACAACAAACCTGCTGGGTAATGTTACACCTCACATCTCATTAATAAGAAAAAGTATCGCTGATATTGTACATATAAAGTTCCATTAGTTATATCGAGCAGTTATTAAAATTTTGAACATGAATTTTGAAAGATTATGTACAACAGAATTAGTAGAACTTACTATTGGATGGAGGGATATATTAAGTTTTTGCACGTTTGGTAAACAGAAAAATTTTGGTGTGATTACTTACACATCTATCCTACATGTGTAAGTTGTTAGATGTTCGTTGTTCAACCTAATCTTAATTAGTTTATTGTAAGTTATTTGTACTTTATTTGTTGAATGCTTTTTGAATAATTTATATGTATTAGGATCACAACTGCTCTGTCTTTTGAATATAATCCTCCCTACTTGTTGCTACAGTACAACCACCCGTATCTACCAGTAAAATATGCAAATTAAATGAGTTCCTTCGTTATTTCAATGTCGGAGACACCCTAACTGAATAACCATTCAGAAAAATAGTGACGTTTTTAGTTATTTTAGTTCTATTTTTATTGTTTTCAGAAACATCATCAGTTATACACTTCAAATCAGCTAGAAGTCGATTTACAAAAATATCTCTGTCAACAAAAAGTATGCCGAACTTTGCACCCAAAGAAATCTAAAATGTCCGAAGGAATAGGAGCGTCCGCAACATTTACGAACCGTTTGCTGATATCAAAGAACATTTCGTATAAATTAATTAATGTTGTAGAAATAGCCTTAGTTTAGTAGTAAAAATTCTTATCAAGTTTCGAGAAAAATATTTCTGAATTAATATTTAGGTGAACTGCATTGTTTCAAATTTTTCTACTATTCTATTACTTGTTTTTAAAGCCAAAAATCTAAATTGTATATAATATATTGAAAATAAAACATAATTTTTTTATTATTTGAAACATAATAATTATTTAGTGTCTAACAGTTTAACCAATACCATACTATAAGCAAATAATATAATATAATAATTTTCCACTTGTTGCCAAATTAAACATGTAAATCATGCAACTTATATTTTCATTTCTTCAAACCATTAACTTTAAAGTTTAATACGCTAAAACAACTTTCAAGATTTTTAAAAAAAGCTTAGGCTAAAAATAAGGTAAATCAGCTTTGAAGCATCTGTAAAAATTATATCACCCTATGTGATATCAGTAAAGAAACTGCTACATATTTTATCTGCCAAATTAATATTTTATTAATTATTTGTCACACATTTTTCGATTTTTTTAACTATTCCATTCAAAGTTTATAATTTTTTCTTTGCTGTAGAGATTATGCAGCGATTCGATTTTTTGATTGGATAAAAGCAAAAACAGTACTGAAACACTTGAGTTGATATGCCAAGTATATTATCAGGAAGCTACAAGTCGCACACAGATTTATTAATGGTTTACACGGTTTAAGAGAGTTCGTATGATTCGAAACTGGGCAGAACAACGACGTGCACGCATGACGAAAACGTTAAATGTGGAGTGTGGAGCTCTTTTCTATGACTGGTGAATGATATGTAAAATGGTATCAGAAGAAAGTTTGGTAAGAGGAAATTGTGGGAGAAATTGATACCTCACTTCCTCACAAGGGATAAAAAAAGAGCAATATGTAAGTACAGCGCTGTATTTTGTTCAATTTGAGAATAACAATCAAACTTTTTAAACAAAATCATCACCGACAATGAATAGTGGTCTGCCCAAAGTCGTCCGATCACTAAACAACCGATAGCTGAATTAATTGGAAATGGTTCGCCCAGATCAATAAAAGCTAATGCATTAAAGTTACGTATCGAGACGTTGTTGATTACAGTCTTCAACGCGAGTAGCAGTATCAGCAATACTGAATTGTCTATTGAAGCGAATTAAAACAATTAAGCTCAAAGTTCTATCTGACGAGAGACTGGCGACGTATGAGTTACAACATTCTTAAAACCAATTCCTGCAGATAATTTTTCACAGGTTATTTATTGACTTCATGGACGCTGTCAATTTTATACAGAACATGGTGGATTGTACGTAGAAATCTAGACAATACTTGTACTTTTTTTCACATTAATCTGGGGTGAGTAATGTAATCTGTGCGCACTTAGCGGCTCTACCGCTTACTTTAGATATTTCTCGTTGATAACTACAACCTGCTGCTAATTGTGTTCTCATTTAACACATAAACATGAAAAAGTGTCACCAACGTATGACTTTAAAAATGTTCCAATAGGAAGATCTTTGCGTCACCAACTGCAGACAGATTATTTGCTTATATATATATATATATATATATATATATATATATATATATATATATATATATGTATATAAGCAGACATGTAAGTAAACATATAGTATGTTATTACATATATCAGAACTAATATAATAAAATAACTTTAGATAATTCATATAAGAATTTTATTCGCTATCATTCCATTATTTTTTGGGCTTGGTCTTTTTGTCCTCCTCGCGTAAATTTTTTGTATACCCCTCTCATCGCCCTTTATGTTGCGATCCGAGTATATGTAGGTGTTGGTCTATGAATGGAATTAAAGGCAGTCAGGTTCGTTTCCCCTTTAATTGATGAAGTTGTACCTGATTACATAAGTACGTAGACTGTTTTAAAAGTTTTGAGAATGATACAGAAACAATCTATTATTTTTTTAAATTTATTTTCTTATATTCGCGTTTATGAGCTATGTACTTCTGCTTTCGGTGGAACCAGTTATCAAAACATTAAGTCCATTGTTTTTCAGTTACCTCAGAAACGAAGTTTTCGTAGGCTTTCACAGTCACAGCCGGGGTATTAAATTTCAATCCACGCATTTTGTCTTTTATGTGTAGGAATAAAAAGAAGTCACAAGGCGCCAGGTTGGGGCTGTAAGACGGCTGAGTCATCACTTCCGTTCGCGAAGTGGCTAAACGCTCTGATGTTTGGGACGTGTTGTGTGTGGTGCATTGTCTTGATGCAGAATGATTTGTCCTCTTGGTCGTCTCTCGCGCACTTTTTGGAACACATTTGGCAAACATATGATTGTATACCATTGAGCATTGACTGTGCGACGATCCTCTAACGGAATAGTAGCAAGATGACCGGTGCATCCGTAAAAAGAAGCCACCATTTTCTTGCCAGAGCTGCGTCTGCGTCTCTCTTTCGTGGGTTTCTCCTCCTCTTTGAAGATCCATTGAGCCGTTTGTTGCTCGCTTTCTAGCTGATAACAATAAACCCAACTATCGTTACCTGTAACGGTATCGTACACTGATTTCACTCGACCTCGGTTGAATTTTTTAAACACCAAAAAGTATCATACATAGTGAATAATGATCGTGGCGCGTTCTGCAAATGCATATTTAAATTCTAAGAGTGCTTATTGTAATCCACATCATTATCCTCTTGCAAAATCTACTGATATTATTCATCACCACGAATATGTTGTAAGACTTTTTTAATATAACTCTAGAACTTATTACGGCTTCGAGTTCTTCTCAACACGCATGGCTATCCAAAATCGTATACTAAAGCATTCTCATAAACTTAATTGAGTGTTTTAGTGTTGCATTGGATAACTGTGCTTTGAGATGAAGTCCTTTCTTTGGAAAACCTACAGTAGCAATATAATATCTGCTAAATATTAGTCGAAAGTTTTATTTATTTAAGTACTTCATGTTTCTCAACGACTGGCAAATAATAGCGGCTTTATTATTGTTCCGAGCATGAAACTACATTTCGCATAAACAGTTTCTAATAGTCACTAATTTACTATCTATACATTTCTTTTTAATTTTCAAAAATTCATAGAACTTACAACAAATGATATGTACAGTTTATATGGACATCAGCGAATTCAAAATTTTGTTAAGAAAATAAGTCCATACATTTAAATCACTTGGTATATTTACAATTAATTAAAAAAATAACATTCAGCATAATGTTCTTTTAGCTTACCACGAACGTTCATTTGATTTACCTAACAATTTTATTATAATACATCCAAAAGTCTTAACGCACAGAAATATTTGTTAAATAAAGTGCAAATCCAATATTGTTTAATGTAATCCAAATTTACCATCATTAACCCATTAACTGCCACGATCCCCAAATGGGGATTGGGTTTTTAATGTTTAACAGTTGGTAGTACATGGTGAAATATTTACAACAATTGACATATTTCAATTCATTATAGTTTAGATCAGTCTGCAGGAAGGAAATTCATGAAAATTTGTATGCAGTTGGATGTTATTCGGAAACAAACTGAGATTTTCAGGTAAAATATCGTTTTGAATTATTGTTTATTTTCATATATATTATTATGTAGCTTTTCCTAAACATACGTAAACAAGAGTATTATAATAATATTAATTGAAGATTAAAGTAACTATCCATAGCTCAAATTTGAGTTTCTAGTTATTTCCTACAGTGGCATAAATAATTACAATGTATTCCTATATAAAAATATCACATTTTAATTAAATTTTGATATATTAGCAAGTACACATTTTTTTTTCTCTCTACATGCCATGATCCCCAAATGAGACTTTATAAATATGTCATTCTGTTCAGCCTAATGACAATTGCTTTACATGTAACATAATATATTGCATTTTTAGCTCCAAAGCAACATTTGCATGCAAAACAAATAATTTTAAAAATTTGGCAGTTAATGGGTTAATTATTAAAAATCTTTCGTGAATAACTGTTGCAATTGATATATTGAATAAACGGTTACCTAGTTTTTGCTTTTCTTACATTTTTATTTAATAAAAAATAAATATTTTGCGTTTATATAACACTCTTATTATTATGAAGAGTTTTCCAATAATAATAAAGATTTTGAAATACAATAAAATGAGAATTATATTTAAAATTTGACATCTGCACTAATTCGAATTTGTGACAATTCATCATGGCTAAATACACGCTTCAAGAACGTTTAGCTATTATTCAAAAGATTTATGATAGACATTATTTTGTGAATAGTCAACGTGCACTTCTTTAACGATTCTAGCGCAATATTTTAAATCCTTGTCCTGGTGGAAAGTGTAATTATTTCCTGGCTCCAATTTATCAATGTTTATCTCTAATTCAGAACATTGATAATAACAATTAATCGCAGCCGACTCACCCCGTTATAAGTTATACTTGCTCAAACCTCGAATGACCTTTTCGATGCCTTACGGTAGGTATGAGATTTTTTCGCAGTTTTCTTTGCTAACTACTCGCCCGTAGAAATTAGTTGTTCATAGTATTTTTCTCACCATTTTTGCATTTACTTTCTTTGATTATTCTCGCATTTTTCTTGTCTTGATGCTATTTTCTTTGTATATATATATATGTACATTTATTGTAGGATTTGCTATGTTTGTCATTTTCGTATATTGCGATGTTATTCACATAAAAGAACGAAACGAGGATAGTTTGACAAGTAGTGAGAATGACACATAAGTGGCGCTCTAATTGGTAAAACAAATGCACTGTAATTTAGGTTGCCTATTTATATGTTTACATTCCGATATTTAGATAAATCGGTTGATTAGTTTATTTTTGACAGCTGATTGAAAAAGAAGCAACACGTCGTTTTGTTTAAATGGAAAAAGCAGAGTATCGTGCGGTGATTAAATACTTCGTAATTAGGGTGTGAGAGCTACCGAAATAAAAGATGAGTTACGGGAAACATTTGGTGATGCTGCTCCATCATCCGCCACAATAAGTAGATGGGTAAATGAATTTAAACGTGGTAGAACAAGCTGTGTTGATGAAGCGCGCTCTGGAGCAACCAAAATCGTGACTTTTAAGGAAATGATTATAAAAATCCATAATATTATTACGCAAGATCGACGACTCAAAGTGAGAGAGATAACAGACATGGTAAACATTTCAACAGAACGCGTACACCACATTTTAACGAAAGAATTGGGCCTTTCCAAGCTTTCGGTAAGATGGGTGCCACGATTGCTTACGACCGATCAAAAGTTCACTCGTTTGCGCATTTCCAATGAGTGTTTATACCTTTATAAGCGGAATCCGGTTGATTTTTGTAGGCGATTTGTTACTTGCGATGAAACTTGGACACGCTACAGTACACCCGTAACTAAACAACAGTCGAAACAATGGTTAGAACGTGGTTCTGCACCCCCAAAGAAAGCGAAAACCACTTTATCGGCAAACAAGGTGAGGGCATCAATTTTTTTGGCATTCGAAGGGCATTTTACTCATTGATTACTTTCAGAGAGGTGCCACAGTAAACGGACAATATTATGCAGAATTTCTACAAAAATTAAATGTTGAGATTCGTGCTAAAGGGCCAGGAATGTCAAAGAAAAAGATTCTGTTTCACCAAGACAACGCTCTCTCGCATACCAGCACTGTTGCGATGTCCAAAATCCACGAGTTGCATTTCCAATTAGTACCGCATGCGCCTTATTCACCGGATCTAGCCCCTTCCGACTTCCACCTTTTTCCAAAATTGAAAACGGCTCTAGGTGGAAAGATATTTTCGTCTAACGACGAGCTTATCATCTTCGTAAATGAGTATTTTGCAAGCCTTCCGGAATCGCATTTTAGAGATGTCATAAGGGCATTGGAGCACCGTTGGAATAAATGTATTGCTCTTTTAGGAGAATATATTGAAAAATAAAAATTATTTTGTATTTAAAAAATTCGTTTTTCTTTTCCATTCTCACTACTTGTCAAACTACCCTCGTATACTCCTTTTTCGGGATACCAAATGGACCCATTGTTGAAACTTTATTTTCAGGGATTGCATTACGATTTTCAGTAATTACTTACTCTCTGTTAATGTAAATGTTTCTAAAAATATTATAAAGTGCTTGGCACGGATCCTCATCGAGCAATGCCTCCAATTCAGCGTCTTCGAAGGTTTTTGGTCTTCCTTCACGCGAACGGTCGTCAACATCGAAATCACTGTCTTTGAAGCGACGGAACTAATCACGGCACGTTGTTTCACTTAGAGCAGCATCTCCGTAAACTTTTTGGAGTTCTCGATGCACTTCAGTCGCCGTTTTCTTCGAATGAAAGAAGAAAAGCAACACTTCCCGCAAATGACGATTATTTGGCACAAAATCAGACATTTTCACAGAACTAAAAACAAAATCACTAATGTGTCAAAGCGCTTTGTTTACCATACGTCTAAGCTTGGTTCATGACGTTTTGGTTATGTCACAATCGACCAGCACTTACTACTGGATCCATCTCTTGAACAACAGCTAGAACTTAGTTGCGCACCTAATATATATACCGTGCATTCATTTTACCTCTCTACGAAAACTGTACCACATTATATTGGGGTCTAGCTGGCGAATACCGATCAGAATGTAAAGTGCTGGGGCGCGAGTCATTTGAATCACGACTATAACTGACTACTGATCGTACTAGCTGCAGCCCCACCACTAATTTGACTGTAGGCGTATCGATATCGTATTAACGGTCATTCGTGGTTTGCATTTGGGAGAGTGTGTTACGGCAAGACCTTTAAATTTAAATATTTTTTAATTATGTTACTTTGATAATGTATACAAGAAGAAGAAAAAATTCAAAAGATAACATGGGCTTTGAAAGGTAATTCTTTACGTCGTATCCAGTGCCTTTTCTCTGAAAAGTATGTAGATCGTCCCTTTCCTGCATTAACAACAATATCATTACTAGTTAAAAAGTTTATATCAGAAGGTTGCATTTTGGGATGTAAATGTTATAAAATACGGAGAATAAATAACGATAAAGAAATGCAGGAAGTCATGTGTGCGCAATGGTCGAAGAAAATTCCAATATTACTATATCTAAAATATCAGAAGCGATAGGTATTAGCGTGGGTAAAGTTCATAAGATATTAAAGAAAAATAAATACACATCCTATAAATGCCAAACGCATCAGGAAATTTTTCATGCTGATCAACAACGCAGAATGGAATTTTGCGAAACTGTAATAGAACGTGTAAATGCGAATGAACACTTCATTGAGACTATCGTGTTTATCGATGAATCCACGTTTCCGTTGCACGGTAAACACAATCCGTCGAATCTTCGATATTGGTCTATTGAAAACGACTATCGACAATTGAATACGGGGACACAGTATCCTAAAAAATTAAATGTTTGGGCTGGTATTTATGGGAATAACATTATTGGTCTATTCTTTATCGAAGGAAATTTAAATGGGGAAATATATTTGAATCTTCTTCGAAACGACATTGTCCCTGCTTTGAGAACTATTAATCCCAATTTAGAGAACGTATAGTTCCAGCATGATGGTTGTTCGGCACATGGAACTACAATTGTGAATGAATATTTAAATAATATATTCCCCCAAAGAGTTACATCTAATAGTGGTACAATTCGCTGATCACCAAGATCACCAGACTTAGCCCTTAATGACTTTTTTTTATTGGGTTACATAAAATCAAAGTTATATGGGCATCAAGACGAAAGGGCTAATAATTTGGAAGAATTACGGGTTAATATCGAACACCAATTCCAAATTATTAATCCTCTTGTACTGGCCAATGTTCGAAATGAATTTTATAATAGATTGGGGTACTGTTTAGCGCAAGCAGGAGGAACATTGAGAATTTAATTAATTGAATTTATTTTCTGTATTTAAAAAGTATTTTATAAGTTTTGGCAAGTTATATTTATTTTCTGTTTAAAGAGTATTTTTTAAGTACCGAGAAGTTATCTTATTTTTTAGCTTCTTTAAGAGTTTTTTTTTTAATTTTTAAACGTTTTATTAGAAAACGTCTTTTAGTTCAATCCGAAACTTATTGTAAAAATACTTGTACTACTAATTGTATACTAATTGTACAGTTAAAAGTAATTATAATTTATTAATTTTTGGACGTAAACAATTTGGACAGTCAGTGATAGACCTTCCGCCAAGTACCACGAACAACTACTTAATCTGTAATCTGTAGTCAGTTGTTGTTGTGATTCGACTGACTCGCGCCCCACCACTTTACATTCTGATCAGCATTCGGTATCTAGACCCGAATATAATATGATACGGTGTTTATAGCATTTAATATGAAAGCACGGTATATATGTGTGTGTGTACTGTAATTATTTTGGGAAATCCAAGAATTAAACTTTTTGTTAAGTTTTTTAATTAAGGTCTTTTTTCGCCAATATTTCGCGCATTAATTTTGTAGGCTTCTTTAAGGTTGACTACAAATAAATATTTATGAATTATTAAAATTATGAACAGAAAAGCAAATCTTCACATTTTGTATACTCACTACTTATTTACTGGATCTTTCTCATTGTAAATTAATATTTTATGCATCTTAAATTGTTTTTCACATTAAAAACTACCACTGTATTGCATATAATTATGCCCTTTTACGATGTTACGCTTTATACATCGTATATGTAATGCCTAAATTTTTGAAAAAATTTTTGTTCTCCGCATGGGATTCGAATCCACGATCTCATTCTCTCCGGAAATGCACTCTGACCCTCAGACGGACATGGAATCAGTTAATTCGAGGCTTTCTAATGTGGCATAAATTGCATTGTGGAAACAGTTATTAAATGAAAACCCACACTAGGTTATTAATTGCATATAATTATACGGTTTTACAATGCTAATGGACATTAACTATCTCCGTGGTTTAATGGTCAGAGCACATACCCAACGAGAATGTGATGAGATCGTGTGTTCAAGTGCGACACGGAAAATAGACCTTTATTCTAAAATTTCTGCATTACATATACAATCTAAAAAGCGGTTTATATTAGAATTTTTCAAGTGTAGTATCGTAACACTGCATAATTATACGCAATTAATAACCTATCATGGTTTTTCATTGAACAACTGTTTCCATAATGCAATTTATGGCACATTAGAAGGACTCGAATTAAATGTCCCCGTGGTCTAATCGTCAGGGCACATTCTCGGAGAGAATTAAATTTTTTTGTATAAAGCGGTTTAAATCAGAATTTTTCAACTATCAATATATTTTGTTATAATTACATGTACAACCACATAAATAACCTATTTTAAATTATAAATTTCTCATAAGACATTCAAAATGAACTAAAATCGAAGGTTAAACCAAATTAATTGTTAATGTCTAAACATTTTTTCTCCTTATTATTTGTTTTTATTATATTTTGTTGCTAAGCGTTAATAGAAAAGAATATACTGTGTTCAAATTGCCTACGTCGGACTTAAAATTCATGACGTTATCATGTCGATTAATTTCTACCACTTCCAAAAATTCTCTTTTCTTATAACTTTAATATTATCATAATCTGGTACATGATTATAATTATTTCCACTTGAAACAAGCGCCCATCTAAATTTTTGGTTCTTATGTTACTCTTATGTCTAATGTTAGTGTAGTTTTTAAACAAGATGATTTTTTTGTATCGCCTTCTATACTAGTAATTGTACATAATGTCACTGACGAACTTCGAATGTCAATTTGCTGTAGTTTTTGCAGTTCCAGTTTAGATTCACCTACTACATAACGTAAGTATCTACAATATTACTTAATGCACAAATAGCTCTGGTTTTAATTGTTACTATTGAATTTATTCTTTTGCCGTTTCCAGACTGCTGATTAATAGGAAAATATCTTAGCCATATTTGAATAGAAATTGATTAAATGATTACTGATGAAAGTGAAAATCAGTTTGTCGTATAATGCTTCAAGGCTATATGGAGTTTGGTCACCTTCAGTGGATGTCATAGATTATGGACACGAACCTTCGAAATGTGAATGGCCAAAGCAATACACATTATTGACTTATCGGAAGCGTGAATCAAGGGATAGTGATCCTCGATAAAAGCTCAAGATTTTTTTCGGACGAATATAGTTTCAAATGATTTTATTTTTTTAAATTGTTAAAACATAATGTTAGTTTGTACAACTAAAAAAAAGATTCTAATAATTCAGTGTATTTTTCTGGTAATTCTGCTCAACAAAAAAATGTACAAGGTATGCCGATCGGCATACCTTGTACATCAATTGAAAGGATCGTGAATGCGTTCAAAAAATATGGGTGTGTGATAGGAAATAACGGAAAATGCCAAAAAAAAAAGAAAACCCTAAGCCCCTATGATTCCCGTTAGGGAGGAGAGAGGGCTGAAAATTTGTTCATACACAGGAATTAATAAACTTTGAAACAAGTATTACGGAAAGGACTGTGAGGAATATTTTAAAACGCAACAAATACATATGCTTCAAATTTTTCACAAACCAAGAAATTTTCCCTACAAGAATGGAGTTTTATGAAACCTTGATTGAGATAGCTAATAGCTAAAAATAAGAATATTTTATAGAAAATATTTTATTCTCAGATCAGTCCTCTTTTCCCATTTACTGTAATCACAATCCTTCAGTTGTTCGGTGATATAAATAAATAATCATCTTCATTTCAATAAAATAACCCAATACCCTTAAAAACTTAATGTTTAGGCTAGTATACTAGGCAACAAAATTGTAGAACCGTTTCTTATTAATGTTTACCTCACAGGTGCAACAACATCATTGTTTGTGTTTGACCTTTATATGCTAAATAATGAGTTTATTGTGTGTATAAACTCTTATATTTTATTCTAACATTTAGTATTGTAACAGAACCTTGATTAGATAGTAGTCATTTCGTAAAAAAAATATCTGTCTTGATTGTTATTTAAAAAACCAACAAGTGACGAACAAGAAATTTAGTTAGTCATATAAATATAGAATTTACAGTGTTGCATTTCTTTGTGTAATTCGCCAATCATATTTTGCCGATTATATATATATATATATATATATATATATATATATACGAGGGTGGTCTGAAAAGTTTCCGACCTAACACAGATACAAGACATTTTTTTTAAAAATTTTTATTTATTTTTCTATATAGTCTCCTTGTAACTCTACACACTTCTCCCAGCGATGCTTTCATCTCTTTAACCCGTCCAAATAGTACTCGGCGTTTTTCTCTGCAAAATAATTGTTCACGAAGGTGATTACCTCCTCATTTGACGAAAATCTCTGTCCTCCGAGCGCAATTTTTAGATGAGGGAACAAAAAGATGTCGCTTGGGGCTTGATCTGGTGAGTAAGGCGGATGGTCAAGCAGTTCAAATCGTAATTCGTAGAATTTCGCCGTGGCAACCGCTGAGGTGTGAGACGGCGAGTTGTCTTGATGAAACAGGATTTTCTTTTTCTGCAAACGTGGCCGTTTTTCCACAATTTTTGCCTTCAGCTTTTCAAGTAATGATGCGTAGTATGCTCCTGTAATATTTTTTCCTTTTTGAAGATAATCGATTAATATAATTCCATGACTATCTCAAAAAACAGTCGCCATCACTTTCACAGCCGAACAAACAGTGTTTGCTTTTTATGGAGCCAGTTCCCCCTTTGCAGTCCACTGTTTTGACCGTATTTTTGTTTCGGGCGTATAATGACGAGTTTCGTCTACAGTAATTAATCAGCACCAAAACTCGGATTTATTGCGCCTAGACTGCACCAACAGAGCGTTGGAAATCTTCATTCGAACACGTTTTTCGTCTAACGTTAGCAAACAAGGCACTCAACGCGCGGGCAGCTTTCTCATTCCTAAATCTTGATTTATCATGTGATAAGCACGTTATTTGGACATATTCATAGCCTTTGCTATCTCTCCCACTTTAATTCGACGGTCATCTAGCACCAATTGGTGAACTTTAGCGATGTTATCGTTAGTAGTTGCCGTTTTTGGACGTCTCGAACGTTCATCGTCTCCCAAGCTCTTACGGCCACGTCTAAATTCAACTGCCCAAAATTTCACTGTGGTAAATGATGATGCAGATTCCCCGTACACAGAGTCCAATTCATTTTTGATTTGCGTAGGCGTATTGCCTTTCAAAAACAAATATTTAATGACAGCTCGATATTCGACACTCAAATCGACTCACTCAAACAACTGCCTCTATTATTTTCAAAAAGTTTATTATGATTAATATTCAAGTCTTACTTTAATAAGAAATATAAATCTGGAAAGCTTGACTGATAGACGTCCAAAGGAAACGAGAAAATGCATCAAAACGTAGGACTGGCATAATTCTTCTCAGTACAAGAACCAAAACCAGGCGTGAGATATAAGCCAAGAAACTACATACTATTTTACAACCGTGAATATATTAGAAATACTATACGAATATTACTAGTTTAAATAGTTAACAATTGTTAACAATTTAAAAGAATTTAGTCAATTGTCTTGTACTATAAAAGTAAACTATCAAACTTATACATTTAAATATTGTTTTAAATGTTTGAGGTTGTAAGTTATTTGATCAATAAGGTTGATATATAACCCCTTTCCACAATTAACTATTTGTAAATTCTGTATACGCATTTCGACAACCAAGTTGTCATCATCAGCAGATAATTTCAAAGTGTCGCACCTTGTAAAACACGGCGAAGAAATTGTATACAAATAAAGATGTACACTGTGTACACAGTGTACATCTTGGTTTGCAACGGTGCGGATCGCGTTATTTTTCGTACAATTTCTTCGCCGTGTTTTACAAGGTACACTTTGAAATTATCTGCTGATGATGACAACTTGGTTGTCGAAATATACAGAATTTACAAATAGTTAATTGTGGAAAGGGGTTATATATCAACCTTATTGATCAAGTCAATCAACCACAGGCTCCATCAAATTCAACTGTTGTAAGTTATGTTTAAAGCAACGGGATATTCTTACTGTGATAAAATAATCACAATATGATATCTTGATATACAATATGTACATGCATACATATCAGGTGCACCAGAAAGGCCTATTTTTCCGTAAAAATACTACATAATTTTCAAGAAAATGGGAAAATTTATTTATTCAAAATATTGGTCATCTGATTTTATACATGTTGCCCATCTTTCAGGCAATTTATGGATGCCATCCCAAAAAAAAAACACCTGTATGTCCTTTAAGCGAAACCATTCATCGAGCCATTTTCTAACTTCTTCGAAATTGGAGAAGTGCTGCTCTGCATGCGCGTGTCCCATTGCTGCGAAAGGGTCATAGTCGAATAAGGCAAGGTCTGGAGAGTAAGGCGAGTGCGATATTATGTCCCATACAAGTGCTTTCAATGCTTCCTTGACCGGTTTTGCTGTATGAAACGGCGCGTGTCTTCGGACCCGTCCTGGACGTTTTTCTATCAATGCACGGTTCAAATTGATTTGTTGTCGGTAGCGATAAACATTAACTGTTTCACTAGGTTTCAACAGTTCGTAATAAACCACGTCACTCTGGTCCCACCAAATATAGAGCATTGTCTTGCAACCAAGACGATTTGCCATGATTTTTTACGCTTAGGGTTTTCGAAATAAATCCATTTTTCATCACCAGTCACTATTCGATCTATAAATTACTTCCGATCATACTTTTGAAGCAGCATTTCACAGACAATTTTTCGATTTTCCATTTGCCTGTCATTCAATTGACGTGGCAGCCATTTTGCCATCTTTTGGATTTTACCCATTGCTCGTAATCGGTCGCTATTCGTTTCTTGGACTACGTTTAACGCTTCCGACAATTGTTTTTGAGTTTGGGTTGGGTCTTCATCCAATAACTCCTGCAGTTTCGCATCTTCAAATTTTTTCGATCTACCAAAACATTCTTTATCTTACACATCGAAATCATCTCTTTTGAATTGTCGAAACCACGCCTCACATGTTTTTATGGTCGGAGCATGTTCACCGTAAGTTTTTTCCAGCAAATGATGGCTTTCAACGACTTTTTTTCTTTCGATTAAATTAGGATAGTATTGCGTGCTGCAAATGCACTTTTTCAGGTACCAAACTCGACATTTTCAAAGAGGCATAAATCTATGATGGTGTTACTTTCGCAAAATATAATATATACGGCTTTGAAGCTTGATGTTAGTAGAATAATGACATATGTGTCAAATCATAACATTTCATACTTAAGCCTAGCGACATCTGTTAGAAACTTTCTGCTACGCCTGGTATATACAAACGTATCAATACAAAATACGGAGAACGGATATTATTTACTTAACATTTTTATGTTATCTAATTTATAATCTGTGAAATTAATCAAATACATATGCATATATATATATATATATATATATATATATATATATATATATATATATATATATATATGCATCTACACATGCTGTGTATGTGCATGTAATTATGCATGTAAGTACATACTCGAACGTAATTTCCCAAACGATGAACCAATTACGAGGGAGCGTTTTTATATTCGCGGAATGGGGGACAAGGGGTGGAAATAAAAAAACCAAATTATTTTTCTTTTTCAATATATTCACCTGCAAGACGGATACATTTTTCACATCTTTCAATTAATTTATTTATACCCTCATAAAAAAATGATTTCTCTTTATCTGCAAAATACGCCGAAACTGCCTCCTTGACTTCATCATCGGCAGTAACTTTTTACCCCGCAGTTCTTTTTTCATTTTCGGAAACAGGTAATAATCACTCGGGGCCAGGTCTGGGCTGTAGGGTGGGTGATTCACAATTTCGAAGCCCACCTTATGCAGGGCAGCTAACGCAACGCGTCTCTTGTGGACGGGCGCGTTGTCGTGCAAAAGCAGAACACCTTTTGTCAATTTTCCCCGTCTTTTCTCTTTAATGACTTCTTTTAGTCGCTCTAATATTGAAGCGTAATATTCTCCGGTTATAGAAACACCTTTATCTTTATAATCAATCAACAATATTCCTTCCGAGTCCCAAAATACCGTTGCCATGAGTTTCCCAGCTGATTGTGACACTTTAAATTTCTTGGGAGGTGCTGTGCCCTTTTTATGCCACTGCATGGAGTCTTGTTTGGACTCAGGTTCATAATGATGAACCCAAGTTTCGTCTCCAGTAACAATTCCACTCAATACACCATCCTTGTCTTCATTACAGAGGTCCAAAAATGCACGCGAACACTCTACGCGCTGTTGTTTTTGCGGCGGCGTGAGCATTCTCGGCACCCATCTTGCGCTGACCTTAGACATGCCGAGATGATCGTGTAGGATTTTAAAAATTGTTGTATCGGATACTCCAACCATTTCTGCGAGTTGTATCATCTTTAGTCGAGCATCTTCGAGTACAATTTGTTCAACTTTTTGGATAAGTGCTGGCGTGGTCACCTCAATGCTCTTGCCCGGCCTCGGGTCGTCTTCAAGGGATTCCCTTCCTTGTTTAAATAAACTATGCCACTTGTACACCATGGTTTTTCCTAGACAAGAGTCGCCGTAAACCAATGACATCTCATTCATTATGGTCGCGACTGATTTTCCTTGCCTGGTAAGGAACTTTATAACGGCACGATATTCGATTTTTTCCATATTTCACTTTTCACTATTGATTATGTTACTTGGTTGACGATAGCTCAAAGACTAACTGTCTAATAACAATGAAACTTCGTATTTATACTAATCATGAGTCGCTGCACAAGCCACGCCCCCAATGCGCCTACTCACCCCTCTACAACCCGCTCATTCCGCGAATATAAAAACGCTCCCTCGTAATTAATTTCAAAACTCTTGTAAACCGCAAGTCATTAAAAATTCCAATTCTTGCCTTGTATGCTTGCATGCTTGCATGAAAAATATGAAAAAATATGCAAACGAACAGTTCAAGAATTTTATATCGTTTTTTAACATTATTTCTAAAAGGACGATGTATCTCATAAACATAATACGTAGGTTGCTTTAAAAGTATAATGTTCACGAAAATATTTTTGTCGTGTTCCCTGAAATTTGTTAATTGCTAGCATATGCTTGCTGTTGTCTCTTTTAGTAATTTTTAAAATAAAGTGAGTTTTGTGAAAAATGAAATTAACGTACGAAAATTTTCGAGGCTTGATTTCCTACGATTTGAAAAACGGTCTCACTCGACAAGAGTGTTCGCAATAAAATATGCGATTGTTTGGCGATGAAGTACCATCCTTGGCGACTATTGAACTGTGGTACGAGTGCCAACATGGACGTATTTCGGTCAAAGATGAGTATTGCGAAGGACGCCCTGCCACTGTAGTCACTCCAGAAAACATCGACGCCGTGTACAACTTGATAAAGACAGACAACCATCGCACATACAAAGATATTCATTGTGCATAGGTATGACCTAAATCACAACTATTCTGTATGATCATCTTGTCATCAGAAAGCTTTGCGCTCGATGACATAATTTAACGGAAGCTCAAAAAACATGTATTGTACAGATGACGAAAGTTGGATTTATCGTTACGAGGCAGAAAACAAGCGTTAATTGGCTCAATGGGTCTTCGAAGATGAGGAAAAACCCACGAAAGCGAGACACGGACGAAGCTTTGACAAGAAATTCTTTTTTTGGACGCACCAGTCATCTTACTACTATTCCGCTATAGGATCGTCATACAGTCAATGCTGAATGGTATGCAATCATTTATTTGCCAACTGTGTTCCATAAAGTGCGCGAGCAAGAGGACGAATCATTCTGCATCAAGATAATGCACCATCGCACAGCATATCTCAAGCATCAGTTTTTAGCCGATTCACGAACGGAATTGATGACTCAGCCGTCTTATAGTCCCGACCTGGCACCTTGTGACTTGTTTTTATTCCCATAGATAAGAGACAAAATGTGTGGATTGAAATTTAATACACCGGAAGCGACTGCGGAAGCCCACGAAAACTTCGTATCTGAAGTGACAGAAGAACAATGGGTCCAATGTTCTGAGAACTGGTTCCACCGAATGCAGAAGTGCATAGATCGTAAAGGCGAATATTTTGAAAAACAATAAAAAAATTGGTTAAAACAATTAATTTTTTCTGTATCATCCACAAAATTTTGAAAGCTGTCTATGTATTTATTTAAATTTCTGAGAAAATTATAAAAATTATAATTATAAAAATTATTTGTGTAAAAATTTCCTAAGACAGCAAATACTAGATTTTATTTCGGACACAATAGATATTTAGTAATGAGATGTACTGCTTCTAATTAAAGTTATTAAACGTATCTCTCAATCAATTGGGAATATAAAGTAAAAAATGTTGATTAATTATGACAGAAATATATCTAAAAAGATAATTGTCCGTTGATTACATTAAAATGAATTTATTTATTAGCAGCATTTGTTTAGGTGATTGTTATCAGAAATGTTGAATAAACCTCCGTGTTCGCAATAGCGCACAGTTTTGCATTTATCTCGGAGAGCAACGTAAGCCATTCCAAAAAGATGTTCTTATATTTAAAAAACGATCGCTCGACTTCCACGAATGTAATAGGCACATAATTCAAATAATCTTTATAAACTTTTCTACAGTGCATATATTTTTATCGCACTTGTAGTACGTACATACAAAGGGTACTAGGAAAGTTTTGCAATACAACTTTGTTCATTTAATTTTTTCAAAGTAGTTTCCTCTACACTCAATACACCTCTTCATCCTCTGAAACCAATCTTTAAACTAGTTCTGCCAAGTTTCACTAGGGAGTAAAGCACACTCGTTGTCCCAAGCCCGTAGAAGGTCCTCATCACCGCCTCCCTCTTAGCTTCATTTTCACATGCGGAAACAGTGCAAAGTCGCAGGGAGTAAGATCTGGACTGTAGGGAGGGTGCTCGAGAAGTTTCAATCCTGTCGTGATCAAATATACGGTGCAGGCTTTGGCGCGGTGAGCTGGAGCATTATCGTGATTTAGGAACCAGGTGTCCTGACTTTGGCCGCAGGTTTTTCATAGCTCCAAAGACTTTAGACAGTCACTGTTCAGTATACCACTTAGCTGTGACTGTCCTCTGTTTGTTCAAAACGACGCGTTCCACAATTTCACTCGATTTGAAAAATACAGCTATCATTTTCTTCTTTACAGATCGAGATCTTCTAACAACTACGGATGTATCCTCATCATCAAAGACCCAAACATTGTTTTGAGCTTTGGTCGGCACATCGTAATAGTACAGCAAAGTCTCGTCATCTGTCCCGATGTTGTTCACATACCGAGATTGTCCCTTATTAAACTTTTTTAGCATCTCCCGGCACCAAGTCACATATCGTGTCATCCGCTCTTCAGTCAGTCGATGCGGCACCCAAAGGGAACAAAGTTTAGTCGCTTGCAAATGATCATGCAAAATCGAACGAATTTCTGGTGCGTTTAGGCCTGAAGCACCCTGTCACTCGCCTGTCCTCGTCAAGCATTTTCCTTGCAGTAGTAACGTTTTCCTACTAACGTTCGTGGCCTTTCCGGATTCTCAGCATCCTTCACAGTTAAATTTCCACTTTGGAATTCTCTATGCAACCTGAATATCGTTGTGCGATGTGGACAAACATCACTTAGTGATGTTTGTGATGTAATGTGTGATGAAGCACTGGTCTATGTTTAAACCACGCACGAAATTATAACGCAAAACTGCCCTTATCTCATTTCGTGACCACGATTCCATCACAAGCACTTTACACTCTCACTGCTAATGAATAACTGAGCCCATAGACATGGCGCGGCGGCTACTATGCACGTATGAACATGTCTCAACATGCAGCAACAAGCAGCTTACTAAGATTAATTGTTGCGTCATATTCCAAAACTTTCCTAGTACCCTTTGTACATAGTAGTGGGTATACATCGTTCACATTTTGCACTGGCACCACTAACGACAACCCAGTGTTTTGAAATTTTTCTATTGCGTTAAATAAACTTTGATAATTGTGTATTTGTTTCAACGAAAGTATTTTCAATTCTTTCTGGCTTTCTCTAATTCTCACAATAATCAACCATAATCAACCATATTGTTGAAAATGTGAGAATTTGCTCTGGTGGCTTAGGAATACTGGGGCATCGTATGTGGAATTCTCGAATTCGTTTGGGAGATATCAACAACACTTTCTTGGTATTTGAAATTAATGCATCAACGTCTGAATAACATTGTCGAATACTTTGTGCTACAAGATGTAAAGCATGAACTTTTCACGTCACATGTAAAAGTCCCTTACACTTGTCTCTAAGGGAATGGCTCACACTACATATTTCGCTGCACCAACGCTCACAAACATTAACCGTTGGACAGTTGAAATTTTTTAGTGTACTACCTGCATAATTACTTCGCAGTGCACTTTTCTAATCTTTAGCTAGCTAATACAAAGGAAAATGTTGCTTTAATAGGATCTGAAACACGCACTGTAATATTCAAAATAGAATGTTTTTTAATCTATCATTTCATCAACACATAACCATAGCCGTTTATCTTTCACTACAGCTTTGATCATGTTTTCAGTGTCGTCACGCACAGTTGGCATATGGCTCTGAAGCGCTCTCCGGAACGGGAGCTTCCTGTTGGGATTGTATTTATTCCAGAAGTCATGAAACAATTGTTTATCGAATAGATGAAGTCTCAAATCACAGGCGATTATCATGAACAGTAAATGAAACATAAATTGCGTTTTTGGTGGCATGTTCTTTTTCTTATTTTGGTGTTGCACAATCTTTATATGATTTTTACATTCGCGTTTGTCCCAGCACACCAGCGGTTACGTCAGTCAATAGTCTCGTTTTTTCCCTTAGCACGTCCGTCATACTTAATAATGTTTGCCTTATATAAAGATCCGCTAACTTATAATTCTACACTTCATCTGTTTTATTACATTGCATTGGTGGGAGGAAAAGATCCCAACTCTGGTAATTACACACAATTTATTGTTAATTTAGCATAGTACAAAGCAAGTCTTTATTACTTCTGTGTTCAAAGTGTACACATAAAATTAATTTGTATAAATATTGAAATTAATATAAAAATATTTATTTTAATTAAATGTTTAAATTCAAAGTCAGAATTTGTGAATACATATGCAGATTTCAAGAGCCATTCCCAGCACTTAGATATATATTTGTTGCATTTGAAAAAATACTATTAACGGGTATTGTGATTTAAAGATTTATGTATATATGTATGTACATAATACCCTTAACCACAAGTAAATATTGTCTAAAGAAGTAAATATGTATGTATATTATTAGACTAATGTTGCAACAACTTACTGAAAAGTTTGTTCTATATAATAATTAAGTCAATGTCTCGATATATACAATACTTATTGTAAACAAGTATTGTAAAACAAGAGTATACGATTATCTGGTAAAGGAATGTACAGAATATATGCATACGTATGTTTAGTTTTTGTGTTGCAACATGTGTGTACAGTAATGAAAAAAATTGAACAGTATTTTTTAAAATAGAACCTGTTTATAAAATCCAGGCGTCAACATTTTTTAAAATCCCAAACAAAAACGTGCGAAATTTAAGTAATCTTCGAATTAAATTTAATAGTAACAAATTAAAAGTAATTGCTAAAAATTACTTAGTATGGTGACCGCTCTTATTAATTGATATTTTTTAAATGCAATTACCAAAATTACTTTAACTTCCAAAATGTTAAAAATAAATCACTAGTTTATCTGTGCTAAATCGAATGTATATTTAAAATACAATTCGTGTAATTTTTAAAAATTTATTCACTTTATTACAACACAATTTTTAATTTAACAAGCTAAATATGCATATATCTATGTATATTTATATATGTCCATATATCAAATTTTTATTACATATGTTAACTATGTATAACACTGACATAAAGAACACTGGTTTTCTGTCATGATTTATTTCCTCCAAAACCAATCATTTTAGTATTGTAAAATATTTCCTTGTTTCTATATTATTATGAAAATATTATTAATTCTCATGAACAATCATTGTTATGAAAGACTTTAATGAATACCACTTTAATGAATACCATTTTAGTTATGCATTCATTCACTATTTAAACATCATTATATCGGGTATAATTAATAGGATTTATGAAGAAATGAAGAAACTAAATTGATTTAAGTCTAGATGGCGTTGCTAATTTTGCTTTAACACTACATGCAAGCTGCGTTAGACACTGTAAAAAGTACAAAAATCCTTATCATATTAATTGTATCCTACTAGATACGTAATTCGATAAGTAAGATGTTACCTTCAGTAGTTATTAAAATACAATGTTGAACATGGGCTCACACTAAAGTACATAGAACAAATCGAGAAACACTCTATGTAACTTTACGGTTAACTCATGTTCAACACATGTTGTAACTACTAGATGAGAACTTAGTTGCCGAAATACATATCGAGCAGGAAAATACAAATATTAATATGGTACATATAGAAATAATATCGAAATACATAGCTTTTACTACTACGACCACAATTTAATTACTATGAATAAAACTAAACAAAGTTCTAAAATCCTGTGAATCAGACAGAATAGTAGAAATTATAAATACGGTTTTAGTTACTAAAAGTCGCCAAACATTTTTTCTAGAAATTCAAATCAAAATATTTTGACTATGGAGTAATTCTTTAATTTTACGGCAATCTGTATGAATACTACAACCTATTTTTACTTGAAATCTAATCTGTCTTGCTGTTAAAGGTACAATTGAACGCGACCAGTAAAAAGCGTCAAAGTATTCTTCAACTTTTGTTTTTTCTATAATTGTCCATATGTGCTAAATAAAAAGTTACAGTCGCACTACAACTAATTTTTCGAGTAATATTTCTTTTAGAAAAGCCTTCAAGTTTAAGTGCGTCTAGTTTGCCGATTTCGCGTTTTAACAACGCCTTTCCATAACCCATAACCATAAATAATTCTATAAAAACATCTATGTTCAGAAAATACTCTAACTCTTGAGTGTCTTTGTTAAAATTTAGCTTTCTATAGCTTTCATATATAATATTACGGTATAATATTACGTGAACTTAAATAGTTGTCGCATACTGTATATATGTATGTAACTATTAGAATATAGACAAATTGCCATAGAAGTAATATTAATTACATGGAAAAACATGCTTAAATTTGCGATATCTGTAATTAATATAGTATCAAAATGTATATCAATAAAATGAATAAAATTGTAATAATAAAGTTTAACACAAATAAAAAATAACAAAATTATCTAAAGCATTATTGCCTTTCCTAAAAGTACGAAATATTTAATTATGCTCATTAACTAGAAAATCTTTTAAATGAATGATTAAAAATTAAGTTTATGTTGCCATGTTACTATTGCATAACGTACTTGTTTTTAACAATGTATACGTCACAATTGTTGTGTCGATTCTTATAAAATGCGTGTAAAACGAATGTCTACAAAATCATAACAGCCAGTTTATTTGTCAACGGGCAAGTGACTGACACACCTACTTAATTATATACATACATGAAAGTATGGTTAAAAACAAATATTTTTAAGATAGTTGATGCCTGCAATATTTAGACTTCGAAATTTTCATAGATACTTGCTTAACTATACTCGCCGGCGTTAAACAAAATAAGTATGGAATTATTTTACTAATACAATTACAAGGGAATTTACACTTGAATTATTTTCTAACCTTGAGTGTTTATTTTTGTTTTGATTTCGGATATACGCAAGTTAGTATAAACTATATTTCCTAACAATGACCTAGCTTGACCTAAGCTTCATGAAAATATTGGTTTAAATTATTCTCTTTTTAATTTTCGTAAAATATTTATCTAATTTAGTGATTGTATAAATGAAGTTTCTTTTGAAACAAACGTGCAACACACACACATATATATATATTATACACGATACACATACAAAATAATAACAAGAAATCACATTTACAAAAAACGTTAAAAAACATATTGACTTACCTTCCGTTCACGTTATCATCATTTTGATGTTTAAGACCGTTACAGGTTGCCATAATAACAATACTGAATACAATGTCGTTCTCGACAAAAGCGTAGTAGTGAATGAATTACATTGCTGCTAATTAACCATCTTATATATAAGCAGTACTCATATCAAGTGCTGATGACATGCATGCAATAATGTATTTATCACATCCTGATGAAACAAAATTTTTGAATACGATGGAGTTCAAAAAATAAAATCACAGTATACACAATATATTTTATTTTTTTATTTAATCCTAAGTCTCCTTCTACCCCTACAATATAGACTATACAAATTCTCCTTTGACAGTTATCACTAAATTATCATCTAGTAATTATATTTTGAGGAAGAAATATTTATTAGGGCTATTTTTCTAAAAATAATATATTGCTTCACGAATCATTTTAAAAATTAACTTTAAAAAGCTAAATCCTGCACTTAATGTATGTCAAGTAATTATGAATTATATAAAATAAAAGCACATTGTAAGTTGGGAGGGGGATCGATCATTGATTTGTTATGCAAATAATTAATATGACCGCATAAAATCGGTGATGAAATAAGTAAAAGAATATAAATATATATTCTGGTATATTACAGTTCAATGTTCATTTCTTTGCGATTAAGAACGGTGTTTAAAGTAAGCAAAGTTTATGGGAATATGGATAAAGTGACATCAAGCGATAAAGATGGGATTCCAGGCAGATGCAAAATTGATCTATTATTAGCTTATTTAGAAAAAAAGCTTGACATTTCGTTAAAGATTCTTCGAATTCGAAAGAAAATGAACATTGATATTAATATGACAATGCTTAGAGAGAGGTTAACCAAAGCAGAAATTACTTATCGAAGCGCTTCGTAAACTTCTTGCTGTCTGTTAAATACTAAAAAAGGCGACTTTTGTGCATGTGTGTACAATATTGTACGATGCTTTTGATAAAAAAGAAACTGTTCTTCTATCTATCGGATAGAAATGAAAATATCCTAATGAGCTTATGGAATATTTTCTTACTAGATGAACTTATCCCCTAATGCAGAAATGCATAGCTGTCCTACAACTAATGTATAAAGGCAAGTACTTCAAACACAGCGATGCTCAATTGAATAAAATGTGAATTAATAAACTATTCTTTGTTGTATGGAATCATTACATACTAATATGGTTTTAAATGGCGCAAAATGAGTACCAATTATGAACGTAAATTTGGAAATGATACGGCGACCGCAACTCCTACTACAAAGTAATTGTGGATGAACTGACAACGTTGAGTTGAGAAGTTTTGTGATGCAACTGAGTGCCTTAAAAAGATCCATTACGAGTATAGAGTCAATCAAACTATGAAATTCATATTCACCAGATTGATGTTGGGTATGTTAAAAATCGGAATGGCTTAAAAGGAAAAAATTTTTTTTAATGAAAAAAACAATTATTTTAAAAAATAAAAAGTGATTTTGTAAAGGTAAAACATACACACACACACGCACGCACACACACATTATTACATATATGTGTGTCTTGACTTCAGAAACTGACCCACGTAGACGGAAATGACATCTCTCCTGTGATGAGACCGACAGTAAGTGGTACCTCAGGCTATATCGTGTTACTATCTTAGTTTGTATGAGTTGTGTCCGATGTATTTGTTTTTGACGTTTGTATACACATTGTTTGACACTTCGCGTCGCATTACTACTAAACGGTTATGAAAGCCAGAAAAGACAAAACTAAATGGAATAGAAGCGAAATAAAATACACAAACAAAGAATTTCACAATTGCTTCAAAGGAACCACAGACAGAATTGGACGGATTTTGGACGAACGCAAAATGAAAACCATTTATACAACAGACAAGAAAATTACATACATAATTGGAAACCCCAAAGATGAAATGCAGTTATAAGATCAAGGAGTATACGAAGCAGTATACAACTCTTGCGACAACCCTTGCATAGGTCAAACTAATAGGCGCATCAACATACGAAAAGAAAAACACAAAAACATAGTACTACAAAAAGATACATGTTCCCTAGAGCAGCACGTCATAACTACAGGACATTCAATCAATTTCGATAATACAAAACTCATCGCAAAATCTTTTTTTTTACACACCCATCAATAGAAATCAATCAGAATCAATAGAAATAGAGAAACTACCAAATTATTTAAATAAGAAGGACGGTGGACGAAAGACTACAAAGTATATGGAAAACGCTTATCATGAACATACGAGCAAAAATAAATTGGACACAATTCATACGAACTACGACAGCAACACGATACATCCTCGGGCTCCATCCACATATCTCCAATATCTATATTTAGAAAAGCTGTCTGTTTATCTACTTACAGGGCTTGGAGATTCATTATGTTTATTTCTACCGATTTCAGAAGTATAGATTTTCTTAAAATGTGGCATTACACGTTCGTTATTAGTAAAATTGATTAATAAAAAGAAAAAAAAATGACTATTGAATAAAATTACGCGAAGTAGCAGTAGTTCTACATATTTCATATGTATTTCGGCCTTGAATTTAACGAAATTAAGTCACCCTTCGAAAGACTTTTGGTGTTGAATAATAACGGTTAATGAAACCTGAATTCAACATTATAAATACACCCGAAATGATGCAACAATCTAGCTAATGGACTGAGACTGGCAAAAATGCTTTGAACAAGACAAAAACCGTAGTACACTCAGCCGCCGCTGCAGTGGACTTCTTAGGATTATCTTCAAAAACGTAAAATGATAACATGTAAATACTCTACATCCTTTTTAGATCAATCGCACGATGCGATACAACGCAAGAAAAACCCACTTATAAAGGAAACGAGTGCTTTTTCTTCAGGATAATGGTGTTCATGGTACGACGGTTTCAATGGCAGACATTTAAGAACTATATTCCAAACTGCATTTGCATCCAACATATACGTCAGATTTGATACTCTCAACTTAAAAATTTTTCGTTAGTAACAAGAGACTTAAGTCGAATGAAGAGAAAATCACTGAAACTAATGCATATTTAGGACAGTTTATTAAGACTTACTTTTTTGAAGGAATGAAGTATCGGTAGACTAAATGTAATGAATTATGAAGAGAATACTTTGAAAAATAAAATCATTTTTTCTAAAAAGTTTGTTTTCTTGTTCATAAATTACTGATACGCCCTCGTACTACTAACTAGATTAATACCCAAAATTCTATACCATTGTTGTTAGTTTTTCAACTATAAGTTCATATTCAATGAAGTTGAAAACTATTTTTTTAGTATATTCCATAAAAAAAAGGATCGAGTATTGTAAATGCGTACATAGGTATTACCCAAAACATCATTCTTTCATTTTAAGTACCTAGATTTTTTATTTATTAAAATATTTTTTAAAATCGTATTTCGAACATAAAACAAATGTGGTATTTAATTTTGTAACTTTGTCTTACTGTATAAAATTAATTTTAGTAGAATAAATACAAATAATTAATTAAACCTCTTTGTATGAAAAAAATATATTACTATGTGAATAACTGAGGGCATTTTATATTTAACTTTTGCAAGCGCCTTTGATTAGATATTTTCTGGAATTTCCAGTTTACCGCACTTCTCACCTTTATCAATAGATAAAACTTTTATTGTAAACAAATACATTGTTTTTATAAAACCGAAATAAATTCACCGATATCGTTCATCAAAAATATAATAACCCAAATTCATTTTTATTCAATGGGATATGAAGATGCAGGATTTCTGTCGTTACAGAAAAATTAAAAGAACACCTAGGAGTAGAAAGTATGCACTAATTTCTTTTATAATAAAAATATATACCCACATTAGGACTTAATTTAAACATGTAAATTAATTTAATTTTAATAACTAATATTTGCACTTAATGTATTAGAAGTTCACAATAATGATTGTGCCTTCACACTTAAAGATGTATTTTTGTTAATTATT